>BLSH010222107.1:136325-162509 GCA_018402905.1 Glandirana rugosa | reverse complement strand
CAATGAGACGCGTTTCCTTAGCATGCAGGCTCCAATGGTGTGGGAGTCCTGCACTACTTCTTCAGGCAGCAAGAGGGAGTCAGACGGACGAAGCAGCGCAGGACTCCCACACCATTGGAGCCTGCACACAAAGTAAACGTGTCACATCGTATGACGCCATCATCCCACGACTAGCTGGAGCTGCGTTCCTAACACCGCCAGACAGCCGGCTACCATCCACCACATGACAGTGTGGGACATAGGACTTCACAGCGGCACACCATTTCCATCTATCGTGGGTTATTGACTGGCTCTGTTCCTCTTGTTGGATGACAGTTGTGCTTACTTATCATTCACCATGTGAGTGTTTTTAACCTTTTTAATAAACTTTGTTTCTGCATATTGCACTTAGAGGCGCCTCTCCTTGCTTTTTTTGCCACCAGATGCAGCTTGTAACTTGCCACGTTGCCTGCCACCAGATGCAGCTTGTCACATGCCACGTCGCCTGCCACCAGATGCACCGTGTCACTTGCCACATCGCCTGCCAGAAGATGCAGCTTGTCACTTGCCACGTCGCCTACCACCAGATGCAGCTTGTCACTAGATGCAGTTTTTGTCACTTTGTCACCCGCTAGTCCATGCTTCTCTGTATTGGTGATTTGCAGTGGTGTCCTGGGAGGGTGGTGGTCCCTGTGCCCCCAGGGGGAGGGATGGCGGTCCCTGTATTCCTGGGGGGTGGTGGTCCCTGTGTCCCCAGGGGGATGGTGGTCCCTGTGTCCTTGGGGGGATGGTGGTCCCTGTGTCCCCAGGGGGATCTGGTGTCTCACTCTGACTCCCTAGTGTGTACATCCGCAGCCACAGGCACTTAGAAAGTCTCCACTGCCATTATGAAGAAGATCAGAGCTCGTGCAGCAAGGAAGAAATAAGAGACAACAAGGCCAATGGGACAGCTGCTTTCATTGCCGCTCGGGCTCCGCCTCTTATTTCTTCCTGCACGAGCGCTGATCTTCTTCATAATGGCGGTGGAGACTTTCTAAGTGCCGGCAGCCACGGATGGGAGGGGGGATGCTGGTCCCTGTGTCCCCAGGGGGGTGGAGGTCCCTGTGTTCCCAGGGGGGATAGTGGTCCCTGTGTCCCCAGGGGGTGGAGGTCCCTGTGTCCCCAGAGGGAGATGGTGGTCCCTTTGTCCCCAGGGGGATCTGGTGTCTCACTCTGACTCCCTAGTGTACACATCTGCGGCCATCAGCACTTTGAAAGTCTCCACCGCCATTATGAAGAAGATCAGAGCTCGTGCAGCAAGGAAGAAATAAGAGGCGGAGTATGAGCATCTGCCAATAGGGCAGCCGCTTTCATTGCCACCTGGGCTCCGCCTCTTATTTCTTCCTTGCTGCACGAGCGCTAGTCGTAATGGCGGTGGAGACTTTAAGTGCCGGCCGCCGCGGACCTCTAGCGGCCGGTGGCGAAAAATCAGGATAAAACGTATTTCTCAGGACATTTTTCCGGGAATAGTTAAGGCCAGGAAAAAGGTCTGAATCCCGGGTATGTCCTGGGAAAATAGGGTCTGTTGGCAAGTATGCATGATGCTGTGGCTATGGCAGGTGTAGGTGTGGACAAGGAGGCAGAATAAGCTGCTCTGGCAGCTGCATTTGACTGTGCACTAGTGTCAGCTTGGGTCAAGGAGGATGAGGGTGGTTTACTAAGCTAGTCCACCACCTCCTCTGCATGCTGTGGCTGGATAGCACAGGCAACATCACTAAACAGACACACATGCCCTGCCAGAGAGCGGACCATGTCCACCGTTGGCTGTGGACACAAACACTGCTGGCCCCCTCACAGTGGCATGATGGGGGCTTATTACCCAAATTTAATAGAAACTGGGAAATGTGTGTTTGGATTCACTTTATGGAATGAAAAGTGGAGTTTGGTTCACTTTAAATTGAGAACTGATGCTGACAGAAATGAAAAAAAATTAAGAAGGGGGAACACCAGCAGCACAGTCAGAAAAACTGTGGCTGACAATTTTAAAAAAAGGGGACAGGGAGGGGACAAAAAATAAATAAATAACATGCAGCAATTAACAAAAAAGGGTGTACAGCACTGTATACAGCACAACATTTTATTCAATGATGTGTTAAACACTGCACTGCACTAACACGCTACACTGACACTCTACACTATCCTGAACCACTATACTGACACTACACTATACTGAAACAATATACTCTGTCAGGAACCATGAATCAGACCAAGACAGAAGTGTAGTAAAATCACACTTTTTAATAAAAAGGTAAAATATAATAAACAGAGTAAACGTGGTCAAAACATAGCCAGGGTTCGGTAACCAGAGCGGATATAGTCATAGCAAGCCAGTGAAAAAGGATTTCAGAGATCAGCGAGGTCAAACAAATGGAATGCAGGGTCAGGAGCCAGGAGGAGAGTCAGCCGAGCAGGGTCTTGAATCCAGGAACCAGAAGGGAACATCAAACAGGCAAAGTCTTTCTCAGGAACACACAGCAGAGATTTCTCCAGAGATGTTGACCAAGGTGAAGGCATCTGCAATTTGATCCAGGCAGTTTATATAGCATCAGAGCTGGCTAAATGAGACAGGATATGGTCATCAGGTAAGACACATTGGAAGCTGAAACTGACAATTAACTCTCGACACCTCAGAAGACGTCTATTGGACAAAACGCGTCAGAGGACACCAGATCGCACACATCGTCACTTCCGGTCACTTCCAGACACTTCTGGTTCCACCGTTTGGAGCGCAAGGACACACGGAGGAAGTGTGTACCTGCCTTTATCAAAAGGAAGCATTTTGCTATATTTCAGGTGGGGAAGTGTCCTGGACTGAAAGTGACTGGTTTATTGCTTGTTGTGTACTTTGCAATCGGACATACGTTCGGATTTTTAACCAGTTTTAAAAATAAACCTTATTTTAAACTGAATCACATATGGAGTTGTTCCCCTTCCTTCCCTGAATTGGACATCCCATATGCAACGGAGGAGCTAATCATCTAACCAGCACCTTGGAACCCACATCGGAAGAGGAGACCACCATCCATCCACAGGATCCTGGGTCCACCTGCCAGCGAAAATTGCCGTTTGTGTATCACCCTTGTGAGGAATCATCCACCCAGGAACTTGGATCATATAACTGGAGAAAAAAGGAGAGACCAACCAACATCCTGAGGATCCCTGACACACCTGCCTGAGACAGGTGCCTCTGCGCTTTACCCCTGTGTGGGGTGGCGCTGTCCGGTAAGCAGGGTGGCAATTGGAGAGCACGCGTGTCACACAAAGGAAATATTATGTTTGGACTTCACTATATGGACACTTGGCTTAATCTGCAATATTAAGGCTATAGCATTGGTTATGCATGCAGGTCTTATGTCTTGATGCTCAAGCACTAACATTAGACTTCCATAGGTACATATATGTACTAAATTATTAAGCACTTTTATATGTTTTGGGTTAACCACGTTTTCATTTATCCTCATTTTTCAGCGATACTAGCACATTAGCACTTTTCAAAACTCCTACTGGACACATTTTTATTTTGGAGACACTTAAGCACTTTCATATACCATTCTACTGAGCACTATATATGCCATCTAATATTGAGGATACTAAATTACATAGCGATACTAGCACATTATCACTTTATACGTTTTTATTTTTTATAAACTTGGATACACTTGATTTTGGATTTTATTCCTTTTACCTTGCAAGACATACTCACATCCAGCATCTTATATGGGAAAAATCCATCTTACCATAAGTATATAGCGATACTAGCACATCAACACTTTATAAGTTATTTTTATATTTTTACAAAATTGGATACAATTGTTTTTGGATTTTATTCCTTTTACCTTGCATGTCATACTTATATTCAGCACCTCACATGAGAGAGATCCATATTAATTAAGGGGATACTTACCTATTATTACTCTATCAGGGGAGCGCCCATCCAGATCCAAACTCACTAACTCTCAACTGAACAGCTTGCTCTGAGAAGGGAGAGCTAAGCCCAGCCCTGACAGTACCCCCTCTTCAACCACCCCCCCTCGGGGGACCACCAAGTTTGAGGGGAAAATGTCTATCGAAAGCACAGAGGAGGACAGGAGCATGTATGTCCGAGGATGAGACCCTAGAGCGCTCCTCTGGACCGTACCCTTTCCAATGATTCAGGTACTGTATGCACTCACAGAACATACGGGAGTTAATGATAGATTTTATTTCATACTCCTCTTGGTTCTCAACCTGAACAGGATTAGGACGTGGTACCAAGGTGGTGAAGCGGTTGCATATCAAAGGTTTTAACAAGGAAACGTGGAATACATTAGAAATTTGCTAGAATGCAGGTCTAAAGCGTAAGCCACTGGGTTGATCCTGCGAAGAATATGGAAAGGCCCAATAAACCATGGAGCCAGCTTCAGTAAGGGAACACAGAGTTGGAGGTTGCGAGAAGACAGCCAGACTCTCTCTCCAACTTGGCGGGAAGGCGCAGGTAGGCGTCTGCGGTCAGCATGGTGTCTGTACCTATCATTGGCACATTGCAAGGACTGCTGGGCCTGTACCCAAGTGGAACGAAGTCGAGGGAGATGCTCCTCCAATACAGGAATTCTCTGAGGAACAAATGAGTCAGGCAACATGGCTGGATGGAAACCATAATTCACCAATAATGAAGACAATTGGGAAGCGGTATTGACGGCACTATTGTGAGCAAACTCTGCCCAAGGTAACAGGTCAGACCAGTTGTTATGGTGGTCAGAAATATAACAAGGGAAAAACTGTTCCAAGGAGTGGTTGGCTCATTCTGCGGCCCCATTGGACTGTGGGTGATCTGCAGAAGAGAAGGAAAGCTGAATTCCCAACTGTGCACAAAAGGCTCACCAAAACCTGGACACAAACTGGCTACCCCTGTCTGAGACGATCACCTTGGAAAGCCCACGCAAGTGAAAGATCTCTCGAGCAAAAAAGGATGCCAGTTCCTTGCACGTGGACAACTTCTTAAGTGGAATACAATGTGACATCTTTGAGAATCGGTCAACCATCATAAAGGATAACTGTGTTACCCTGAGAGTTAGGTAACTCCACAATAAAATCCATAGACAGATGGGTCCAAGGCCACTCTCCATTGGGTATGGGTTGTAGAAGACCTACTGGAAGATGTTGTGGTGTTTTTTTCTGAGCACACACGGAACAGGCTGCTACAAAGTCGACTACATCAGCAGGGAGACTAGGTCACTAGAACTGTTGGGAAATAGCCCAAATTAACTGATTCTTCCCTGGGTGACCAGGAGCCTTGGGAAAATGGTAAGTCTGGACAGCAGTACGGAGACTCTCCGGGACAAAGCAACAGTCACAAGGCTTCTCAGGAGGAGCATGGCTCTGACCAGCAAGGACCTTGTCATCCAAAGGTGTAGTGAGACTGGTATGAATCGTAGACAGAATACAATCAGGCGGTATCAGAGGAACAGGAACCAACTCCATCTTGAAAGCGGAGAAAAACTGTCGCGACAATGCATCAGCCCTTGCATTCTTAGTACCGGGTAAGGGACTATGTAATTGAAGCTTGACAAGACCAGAGCCCATCGCGCCCTCCTGTGGGAGAGGCGTGTAGCCTCAGACAAGAATGTGAGATTCTTGTGGTCAGTCAAACTGAGAACTGGAACGGTGATACCCTTGAGGAGATGCCTCCGGGCTAAAAGGATCGCTAACAACTCTCTGTCCCCAATCTAGTAATTGCATTCTGCAGGAGACAACTTCTTGGAAAAGTAGCCACAAGGATGCATAGCGCTCTCGGAGGTGGGACGTTGGGACAAAAGGGCACCAACTCCAGTCTCGGATGCATCAACCTCAAGGATGAAGTGTAATGTAGGATCCGGATGTGCCAACACAGGAGCAGAAACAAAGGCAGCCTTGAGACTTTCAAAGGCCTTAATGGACTCCGGAGACCAATTCTGTGGGTTACCGTTCTTTCTGGTCATATCAGTCAGGGGCTTGACCAGAAACAAGATGTTACAAATAAACTTCTGAAAATAATTGGCAAAGCCAAGAAAACGTTGTAGTGGACGTAAACCCATGGGTCGGGGCCACTGTAGAATTGCCGATAGCTTTTCTGGTTCCATCGAAAAATCAGCAGTTAAAATGACATAACCCGGGAATTTAACCTGTTCAAGATGGAACCCTCACTTCTCCAATTTACAATACAGGTTATTATCACTCAGCCTCTGAAGCACACGACAGACATCTGTGTGGTATCTCTCTAGGGACTTAGAATATATGAGGATATCATCGAGATAAACCATCACACATTGCTGCAACATATCTCGGAGGATATCGTTGATGAATTCCTGAAAAACTGCTGAAGCATTGCAAAGACCAAACAGCATTACGAGGTATTCGTAATGGCCTGTCCTGGTATTAAACGCGGTTTTACACTCATCGCTCTCCTTGATCCTCGCGCGATTGTATGCCCCTCTCAGATCAAGCTTCGTGAAAACTGTTGTTCCTGTGAGGCGGTCAAATAACTCCATAATCAGTGGACTCGGATAAGCATCCTTAATCATGAAACGATTGAGACCCCTATAATCAATAGGTCTCAGTTTGCCACTCTACTTTTTCACAAAGAAGAAGCCAGCACCAGCAGGAGATGAGGATTTGCAGATGAGCCCTCTAGAAAGTGCATCTGTGACATTCTCCTCAATGGCTTTATCCTCTGAGACAGACAAATGTTAAACCCGGCCACGAGGGGGTATGGCACCAGGTTGAAGGTCAATACCACAATCATACGACAAGGCAAACTACCAGCTTGACCTTTATAAAAGACATTGCTAAATTTGTGGTATTCCTCCGGCAGGGAGGAGAGTGAAGAGGTACACAAGACCTTAGCCACTTTCTAAAAACATGTATTACTGCATTGTGGTGACCAGGAAAGAGCGTCAGCATGAAGCCAGTCAAAAGAGGGGTTGTGCCTTTGTAACCAAGGATAACCAATAACCACCGAAACATGAGGAGAGGAAATGATTTGGAATTGGATTATCTCATGGTGAAGAGCTCCTACGGCCATGGTCAACAGAGCAGTCTCATGAATCACCTGGGCAGGCTGTAGAGGTCTCCCATCAATAGCCTCAATGGCAAGTGGAGCAGCCCGGAGCTACAGTGGAATTGAGTGCTTAGACACAAAGGCACTGAACAGGCCTGCAGCCCCAGAGTCTATTAGAGCCTGTATCTCGACAGATGACTCAGACCAAAAAAGGGTAACCGGAACCAGGGTCTTATACTTACGGATGACTGGGGACATAACGCCACCTATAGTCTGTCCCCTACAGGACCTCAGGTGCAAGCGTCCCCCCAGATGAGTAGGATGAGTAGTAGACTTCAAAAAGTGACCTGCATGGCTACAATAAAGGCACAATCTCTCCCTCCTCCTAAAGTCTTTCTCATCCGCAGAGAGAAGTGTGAAGTCCAACTGCATGGGTTCTACCTCACTGGCAAGCTTGGAACCAGGAGGTATGGGAGGTGAGGGATGCATGGGTGGGACTACAAAGCCAAATGTACAGGAGGCTTCCGCAAGTGCTCCTTAAAGGAAGGTCTCTCTCGGAGTCTGGAGTCAGTGAGAATGCCAAACGTGATGAACTTCTCCAGATCAGTGGGTATGCCTTGGGCTGCTATCTCATCTTTGATGTTATCTGGGAGACCATGAGAAAAACCAGCCACGAGAGCCTCATTGTTCCAAGCAACCTCTGCTGCCAGAGTATGGTATTCAATGGAGTAAATCGGCAATAGTTCTTGTACCCTGCTTGATGGACATGAGGCTTTTGGCAGCAGTAGTGGAGCATGTCAAATACCCTTTTAAAGGAGGCCACAAACTCTAGGTAACTGAACGGGTTTTTGCGTCTCCCATAGAGGGTTTGCCTAGACCAAGGCTCTGTCAGAAAGCAAAGAAATCACAAAGCCTACTTTGCTTCTGTCCGTGGGAAACGCATGGGGTAGCATCTCAAAGTATGTCCCAACCTGGTTGAGAAAACCTCTGCATTGAACTGGATCACCCCCAAATCACGGGGGAAGTGGAACAGAACCAGACATACCCCCTATAGAGGTAATATTTGAGGCGGGTGCCTGCACTGAGACTTGAGCATCATCAGGAATGGCCTGCAACACAGATTGTGCCGGAACAGCCACTGTTGGAGGAACCAGTAGAGCAGTGCGATTCAGGGAGCGTCTGTAACGCTATGGCAAACTGATCCATGCAGTAATCCTGCTCATCCAATTTGGAAAAAATATTACCAGCAAGTGGATTGACTGCATTTTCTGAATTCATGGCCTTTGCCTACTGTCAGGATCCATGAATTAGCCCAGGACAGTAGTGCAGTAAAATCATACTTTTTAATAAAAAGGTAAAATGTAATAAACAGAGTAAAAATGGTCAAAACATAGCCAGGGTTCGCTAACCAGAGCGAATAGTCATAGTAAGTCATTGAAACAGGAGTCCAGAGATCAGCGAGGTCAAACAAACGGAATGCAGGGTCAGGAGCCAGGAGGAGAGTCAGCCAAGCAGGGTCTTGAATCCAGGACCCAGAAGGGAACGTCAAGCAGGCAAAGTCTTTCACAGGAACACACAGCAGAGATTTCTCCAGAGATGTTGACCAAGGTGAAGGCATCTGCGATCTGATCCAGGCAGTTTATATAGCAGCAGAGCTGGCTAAACGAGACAGGATATGGTCATCAGGTGAGACACCTGAAAGCTGAAACTGGCAATTAACCCTCAGCCGAACAGTTTGCTCTGAGAAGGGAGAGCTAAGCCCAGCCTTGACACTATCCTCAAACACTATACTGACACTACACTATACTCGCAATATACTGAAACACTATATACACCCTGCCAAGTGCCCCGCAAATGTGGGTGTTCGATGAATGGTCGAGCAGGTGATGTTCGGGCCGAACTTTTGCTCAACTCGAAACGTTTGCCCAACTCTACTGTCCTGGCATTTTAAGGGCCTCAAGAAATTAGACAGGCCATCAGTACATCAGGATTGAAAGGAAAGGGGAAAGAGGTTTCTAGGTTCACCCCCTTTCCTCATGGAACTACGGCAGGAGGCAGTTTCAAGGCTCCCCCTGCAAGCCTAAGTGTAGGACTAGAGTTCAGCGGACACCTGGATGTTCGAGTTCGTCGGGTTCGGCCGAACCTCATGAAAACGTTCGGGTTCGGCACCGAACTGGATCTGAACTTCACCCCGGACACCGAACCCCATTGAAGTCAATGGTGATCCAAACTTTTGGGCACAAAAATGGCTGTAAAAAAAGTAATGGAAAGGGCTAGAAGGCTGCAAAAGGAAGCAAAATGGGGGTAAGAGTAGGACAAGTGCCCTGCAAACAAATGTGGATAGGGAAATAACTTAAAATCACATAAAAAAAATAAAAATGGGAGGAGGAGGTGGATGTGGAGTAGGAGCCTAGAGGTTGACTAGGCCGTGACCGTGGCAGTGTAGGTGGAAGTGGCGGTGGTGGAGGAGGAGGAGGAGGTAGCCAACACTGTTTTTTGTTTGTTTGTTTTTTTTTTTAGAATTGGGGTAGCCCCCAAAATATTGAGACATATTCAAAAAAAAAGGATACCAATGGCTGTGTGGGGCAGGTCTAAATGTCTATTCTGCACAAGGTACAGACAAGTCTTGTGGGATCCATGCCTGGTTCATATTAATAAAGGTTAGCTTGCCCACGTTGGCTGTGGACAGGCGGCTGCGCTTGTCTGTGATAATGCCCCCTGCCGTACTAAACACGTGTTCAGACAATACATTGGCTGCAGGGCAGGCCAGCACCTCCAAGGCATAAAGGGCAAGCTCAGGCCATGTGGCCAATTTGGAGACCCAGAAGTTGAATGGGGCAGACTGTGTGTGTGCACACATACTGTTCCACCATGTTGCTGAAATGCTGCCTCGGGCTAAGACGTTGCCTATCAGCTGGTGGTGCTGTTTGTGGTGGCGTGCTGCTGACAAAGCTTTTCCACATTTTGGCCATGCTAACCCTGCCTTCTGAGGTGCTGGTGGTGCCACAGCTGCGTTGGCGACCTCTTCCTCTGCCTTCGCCTTGTGCTTCCACTGAGCCACCCGGTGTCATTTGGGAATGCCCTCAGCAGCGCATCTACCAGAGTGCGCTTGTAATCGTGCATCTTCTGATCATGCTCCAGTGAGGGAATTAAGGACGGCACGTTGTCCTTGTAACGGGGATCCAGCAGGGTGGCCACCCAGTAATCAGCACAAGTTAAAATGTGGGCAACTCGGCTGTCCTTGAGCAGGCACTGCAGCATGTAGTCGCTCATTTGTGCCAGGCTGCCCAGAGGCAAAGACAAGCTGTCCTCTGTGGGAGGTGTATCACCTGTGTCCTCCGTATCCCCCCAGCCACGCTCCAGTGATGCCCACGAGCTGTGTTGGGTGCCACCCTGCTGTGAACACGGTTCCTCCTCCTCATCATCATCCTCGTCCTCCTCATCCTCCAGAACTGTCCCCAGGCTTGAAAAATTTTGACCTGGCCTATGCTGGTGCAGGAACCCACCCACCGAGCCACTTGTGAATGACTGGCCTGATAACCATGGAAATGACTCCTCTTCCTCTTCCTGTGCCACATCCTTTTCCATCGTCGCCCGAAGTGTTTTTTCAAGGAGACATATAAGTGGGATAGTAACGCTGAGAACAGCGTCATCGGCACTGGCCATGTTTGTGGAGTACTCGAAACACCGCAATATGGTACACAGGTCTCGCATGGAGGCCCACTCGTTGGTGGTGAAGTGGTGCTGTTCCGCAGAGCAACTGACCCGTGCATGCTGCAGCTGAAACTCCACTATTGCCTGCTGCTGCTCGCACAGTCTCTCCAGCATGTGCAAGGTGGAATTCCACCTTGTGGGCACGTCGCATAGGAGGCGGTGAGCGAGAAGGCCGAAGTTCCGCTGCAGCGCAGACAGGCGAGCAGCAGCAGGGTGAGAATGCCGAAAGCACGCACAGCTGGCCCGCACTTTCTGCAGCAGCTCTGACATATCCGGGTAGTTTTTTTAGGAATGTCTGCACCAGCAAATTCAGCACATGCGTCAAACCGGCTAGGCCCAGAGCTGCTATGAGATTTCGCCCATTATCGCACACCACCAAGCCGGGCTTGAGGCTCAGTGGCAACAACCACTCATCGGTCTGTTGTTCAATGCCCGTCCACAGCTGCTGCGCAGTGTGGGGTTTATCCCCCAAACATATCAGTTGTAAAACAGCCTGCTGTCGTTTCCCCCTGGATGTGCTGAAGTTGGTGGTGAAGGTGTTACGTTGAACAAATGAGGAGGTGGTAGAGGAGGAGGAGGAGGCAACAGGAGGCAAATAGAAATGCCCTGCAATTCTTGGTGGCGGAAGGACATGCGCCAAACCGCTAGCCACCTCAGGCCCACCCGCCACTACATTTGTCCAGTGTGCAGATAGCGAGATATAGCATCCCTGCCTGTGCTTACTGGTCCACGTATCAGTGGTTATGTGGACCTTGACACAGATGGCGTTGCGCAGAGCACACTTGATCTCATCCCGACTTGTTTGTGCAGGGAAGGGATGGTTCGCCTGGAAAAGTAGTGGCGGATGGGAACCACGTACTGTGGGACAGCCTCCACCATCAGGTTTTTAAAACTGTCCGTGTCCACCAGACGGAATGACAGCATTTCAAAGGCCAGGAATTTTGAAATGCTGGCATTCAGGGCCAGGGATCGCGGGTGGGTAGGGGGGTACTTCCTCTTTCTCTGCAGTGTTTGGGAGATGGAGAGCTGTAAGCTTCCATGGGACCGTGTGGAAATGCTTGATGACGGTGGCGGACATGGTGGCGTTGCTGTCACATCGTCTGTTTGCTGGGTGGCAGGTGGCACTGGCACTGTAAAGATGGAGGAAGAGGCCTAGGCAGCAGCAGAAGACGGAGCAGGAGGAAGCCGAGACCTTTCTTGGATTTGGAGGTACTTATTCCACTGCAGCAAGTGCTTTGCATTTAGATGCCTGGTCATGGAGGTTGTGCTCAGGTTTAGAACATTTGTGCCTCGCTTCAGCCTCTCATTGCACAGTGTGCAAACCACTTGTGTCTTGTAGTCAGCACATTGTCTGAAGAACTGCCATGCTGGGGAACGCCTTTGAGCTGCCTTTGGTGTGCTAGGTCCCTGGGTGCGGTGGGTAGTAGCAGGCATACTGTCTAGGGGACGCTCTCTCCGCTTTTGCAACCTGCTTCCTCTTTTGCTGTGCTGGTGCCTCTGTGCAACCACCACCTCTTCCTCCAAACTGCGCATGTCACTCACATGACCTTCATTCCATGTGGGGTCTAGGACCTCGTCATCCTCCACATCATCTTCCACCCACCCTTCAACACTGCCCTCTTTGTAAGTCTGCACACTGTAGAAAGCCACAGCAGTTGGCACCTGTGTTTCGTCATCATCATCATCACAGACGTGCTGCCGTGGTGTTTCCATGTCCTCATCCTGAAAAAGAAGTGGATGGGCATCAGTGCACTCAATGTCTTCCACTTCTGGGCCAGGGCTATGAGGATGGCCCACGGAAAGCACAGCAGCAGAGTCATCAAAAAGCATAAAAGACTGCTGCATGACTTGGGGCTCAGACTGCTTGGCTGATTTACAAGGGGCTGAGGTGAAAGACAGATGGCCATGGGGTTCAGGTGCCAACTCTGAGCTTTCATCAAGGGACCGGGTGGGAGACAATGTGAAGGAACTGGAGGCATTGTCAGCTACCCCATCTACTATCACCTGTACTTGTTCTGGCCTCACCATTCGTTGAGCACCATTCGGGCCTACCATATAACGTTGAAAGTTCTGTCGGCTACCTGAGGAAGGTGTTCCACTTGTGCGTGTAGCTGGCACAGATCGACCACATCCTCTCCTTGCAACAGGAGCTTCAGCAACACCACCAACACCAGCAGCACCACGACCACCACCACGTCCCTTATTTGACGTTCTTCTCATTCTGGACACAAATGTACTATGTAGCACTATTTATTAATACAAAAAAAAAATATTATTATTATTTAAAAAAAAAAAAAAGAAAATTGTAGATGCACTTTTTATTTTTGTGCAAGAAATGCACCACTCACACCAGCAGCAGGAACATCTCCCTACACCAGTCTGAGATGATTTTAGAACGATAATCTGTCTTTCACAGCACCAACAGGAACCTCTCCCTAATGCAGGAGGAGATGGCTTTATAATGATAAACTCTCCCTCAGAGCACCAACAGGAACTTCTCCCTAATGCAGTAGTAGCTGGTTTTAGAACGATAAACTCTCCCTCAGAGCACCAACAGGAACCTCTCCCTAATGCAGTAGGAGATGGCTTTATAACGATAAACTCTCCCTCAGAGCACCAACAGGAACCTGTCCCTAATGCAGTAGTAGATGGTTTTAGAATGATAATGTCTCCCTCAGAGCACCAACAGGAACATTTCCCTAATGCAGTAGTAGATGGTTTTAGAATGAGAATCTCAACCTCAGAGCACAAACAGGAACGTTTCCCTAATGCAGTAGTAGATGGTTTTAGAAAGATAAACTCTCCCTCAGAGCACCAACAGGAACCTCTCCCTAATGCAGTAGTAGATGCTTTTAGAATCATAAACTCTCCCTCAGATCACCAACAGGAACCTCTCCCTAATGCAGTAGTAGATGGTTTTAGAACGATAATCTCTACCTCAAAGCACCAACAGGAGCCTGTCCCTAATGCAGTAGTAGATGGTTTTAGAAAGATAAACTCTCCCTCAGATCACCAAGAGGAACCTCTCCCTAATGCAGCAGTAGATAGTTTTAGAATGATAATCTCTGCCTCAGAGCACCAACAGGAAGGTTTCCCTAATGCAGTAGTAGATGGTTTTAGAACGATAAACTCTCCCTCATAGCACCAACAGGAACCTGTCCCTAATGCAGTAGTAGATGGTTTTAGAACGATAAACTCTCCCTCAGAGCACCAACAGGAACCTCTCCCTAATGCAGTAGTAGATGGTTTTAGAATGATAATCTCTCCCTCAGAGCACCAATAGGAACATTTCCCTAATGCAGTAGGTGATGGTTTTAGAATGAGAATCTCTCCCTCAGAGCAACAACAGGAACATTTCCCTAATGCAGTAGTAGATGGTTTTAGAACGATAAACTCTCCCTCAGAGCACCAACAGGAATGTCTCCCTAATGCAGTAGTAGATGGTTTTAGAACGATAATCTCTCCCTCACCAACAGGAACCTGTCCCTAATGCAGTAGTAGATGGTTTTAGAATGATAATCTCTCCCTCAGAGCACCAACAGTTACATTTCCCTAATGCAGTAGTGGATGGTTTTAGAATGGGAATCTCTCCCTTAGAGCACCAACAGGAACGTTTCCCTAATGCAGTAGTATATGGTTTTAGAATAATAATCTCTCCCTCAGAGCACCAACAGGAACCTCTCCCTAATGCAGTAGTAGATTGTTTTAGAACGATAAACTGTCCCTCAGAGCACCAACAGGAACCTGTCCCTAATGCAGTAGTAGATGGTTTTAGAATGATAAACTCTCCCTCAGAGCACCAACAGGAACCTCTCCCTAATGCAGTAGTAGATGGTTTTAGAACGATAATTTCTCCCTCAGAGCACCAACAGGAACGTTTCCCTAAAGCAATAGTAGATGGTTTTAGAATGATAATCTCTCCCTCAGAGCACCAACAGGAACGTTTCCCTAATGCAGTCTGAGATGGCTTTAGAATGAGAATCTCTCCCTCAGAACACCAACAGTAACCTGTCCCTAATGCAGTAGTAGATTATTTTAGAATGATAAACTCTCCCTCAGAACACCAACAGTAACCTGTCCCTAATGCAGTAGTAGATGGTTTTAGAACGATAAACTCTCCCTCAGAGCACCAACAGGAACCTCTCCCTAATGCAGTAGGAGATGGTTTTAGAACGATAATCTCTCCCTCAGAGCACCAACAGGAACCTGTCCCTAATGCAGTAGTAGATGGTTTTAGAATGATAATGTCTCCCTCAGAGCACCAACAGGAACATTTCCCTAATGCAGTAGTAGATGGTTTTAGAATGAGAATCTCAACCTCAGAGCACCAACAGGAACGTTTCCCTAATGCAGTAGTAGATGGTTTTAGAACGATAATCTCTCCCTCAGAGCACCAACAGGAACCTCTCCCTAATGCAGTAGTAGATGTTTTTAGAATCATAAACTCTCCCTCATTTCACCAACAGGAACCTCTCCCTAATGCAGTAGTAGTAGTTGGTTTTACAACGATAATCTCTCCCTCAGAGCCCCAACAGGAAGGTTTCCCTAATGCAGTAGTAGATGGTTTTAGAATGATAATCTCTCCCTCAGAGCACCATCAGGAACGTTTCCCTAATGCAGTAGTAGATGGTTTTAGAATGAGAATCTCTCCCTCAGAGCACCAACAGGAACGTTTCCCTAATGTAGTAGTAGATGGTATTAGAATGAGAATCTCTCCCTCAGAGCACCAACAGGAACGTTTCTCTAATGCAGTAGAAGATGGTTTTAGAATGAGAATCTCTCCTTCAGAGCACCAACAGGAACGTTTCCCTAATGCAGTAGTAGATGGTTTTAGAATGAGAATCTCTCCCTCAGAGCACCAACAGGAACGTTTCCCTAATGCACTATAAGATGGTTCTGAACACTAATGTCTCCCTCATAGGACCGCGATGAAGGTCTCCCTAATGCAGTCTGAGATGGTTGTGAACCCTAATCTTTCCCTCACAGCAGCGGCGTGAAGCTCTCCCTACTCTAGTCTGAGACGATCTGACATGCGGCGCTATGTGACTCCAGCCCCATATAGAGGCTGGGTCACATGATGCACTGGCCAATCACAGCCATGCCATTAGTAGGCATGGCTGTGATGGCTTCTAAGGGCAAACGAGTGATAAGCTTGTTGATTGGTTGCCCAGCAGCTATAGAAAAGGCGCCAAAAATACCCGAATGCCGAACCCGATCCTGATCCCGGACTTTTTTTCTAATGTCTGGGATCGGGTTCAGGGCATGGACACCCCAAAGTCCAGTACGGACCCGAATTTTACAGTCCGGGTTCACTCAACTCTATGTAGGACATGTGAATTTTGCCTTCAGGCTCACAGTGAGCCTTGTTATGATTGGTAGTCTGAGATGAGGTCACATGGATTACTAGGGTTAGGCCATGTGAATCTTGCCTCAGAATATTCCAGAACCCCCTGATCCTGCCTATATAAAGGGGGTTCCATGACTGAGGGCTCATTCGCCTCAGAAGGCACAGCTGTGGTGCTCCCCGCATTCCCACCCAAAATGTAATGTCACAGCCGATATTGTGTGGTGGTGCCAACTTGTATTCAAGGGGGACAGCTGAAATATTATTCAAGTTGGCCCGAGTTTTTAATGACTGGTTTAGAAAGTGTTTTTAGTGGAAGTTAAGTTTCATTGGGAAGTTTAAAGTTTTAAAGAGGTTGTAAAGTATTGAGGTTTTTTCACCTTAATGCATTCTATGCATTAAGGTGAAAAACCTCCTGTGATGCACCAGCCCCCCAGAGCCCCCTAATACTTACCTGATTTTTCCTGAGCCGGGGATGAGCACACCCGCTCCAGCCAGTGTGTCGGGTCCTGCTTGGGTAGATTGATAGCAGCCATTGGCTCTCGCTGCT
Organism: Glandirana rugosa; assembly: GCA_018402905.1. Taxonomy (NCBI): domain Eukaryota; kingdom Metazoa; phylum Chordata; class Amphibia; order Anura; family Ranidae; genus Glandirana; species Glandirana rugosa. The sequence goes on along the minus strand of BLSH010222107.1, from coordinate 145,868 downwards.
GTCAATCAAATCCAATGATGCGGGAGCCGGGGGCGGGGCCATATCCTGCTGTCAGTGTCAATGGACTCAGCAGCAGGACACAGGAGCCCCGCTCGTCTGCCCCGAGGGAGAGCGCTTCTCCGACGGGGCACTCAATGCGGGGAAAAGCCAGGAGCATCGCTGAGGGACCCCAGAAGAGGAGGATCAGGGCCACTCTGTGCAAAACCCTTGCACAGAGGAGGTAAGTATGACATGTTTTAAAGTATTTGGGTTTAGAGGAGGCTAAAGGGACTTTCACGGTACCATATGACTTGAAGTAGACAGTAGGTATAAAAAATCATTTTATTGATACAACATACAAGACATTCTCTGATTATTATTATACTGAATAAATGTAATTTGTTACTGTGTATTTTACATTATTAATATGGTTGTGTATTATGCATGGCTGTTTTTCCTCCTCCCCTTTATAGGTTCGGGTCCTTCTGCCCTGTCATACACTCCTGGGGAAGCGGTATAAAAGACCGTGAAACATGTGGAGTTAAGACAAAGTTGGTATAGAATGTTTCCACAGGCATCACCTTTACCGTGATTTTGAGAGCCACATTTTCACCCAAATGTGTTTTGTGTCACAACTTTGTATGTTTCCCCCCTTTCTATAAAGAATGTCTTGTATGTTGTATCAATAAAATTATTTTTTATACTTACTGTCTACTTCGATGTAGGACGTAGGCACCCCATATTTTCTACATGTTTACTTTACAACCACTTTAAATTATTTATAATACAGCTTGATCCATGGTGGCTATGCTGATTTGAGTGTTGTCATTCTTGCAATGTCATTTATTTACTCAATATGTCATATCTTTTAACCACTTCAGCCCCGGAAGGATTTCCCACTGTAGGACCAGAGTACCTTTTGCGATTCGGCACTGCGTCACTTTAACTGACAATTGCGTGGTCGTACGCTGCTTTACCCAAACGTAATTGACGTCCTTTTTTCCCACAAATAATGCTTTCCTTTGGTGGTATTTGATCTCCTTTGCGTCACTTCTGATCACCGCTATTAACAAAAAAAGTGCGACAATTTTGAAAAAAAAAAAAAAAACAATATTTATTACTTTTCGCTATAATACATATCCAAAAAATATACATATATATAAAAAAACAAAAAATGTATTCATCAGTTTTGGCCGATTTATATTTTTCCTCATATTTGTTTTTAAAAACAAAAATCGCGATCGGCATTGATTGGTTTGCGGAAAAGTCTCTGCGTTTATAAACCATGATAATTAATTAATTTTTTTTTTTTTTTTACTAGTAATGGTGGCGATCTGCAATTTTTATCGGGACTGCGATATTGCAGCGGACATGTCGGACATTTTTTGACACTTTTTTGGGACCAATGACATTTATACAGTGATCAGAATTGTATATAGCCACTGATTACTGTGTAAATGTCAATGGCAGTGAAGAGGTTAACTGTGTACCCTGGGCGTGTTTTAACTGTGACATGGCTGGGCTGTCAGGAGCATAAGAGATCTAACTGATCCCAGTGACAGGGATCAGTAGATCGCTTACATGCTGCCTGACAGAGCAGGGAACTGCCGTGTTTACAACGGTTTTTCTTCTGTGCTAGGCGATTGCGGCTCAATGTCCGCCGGACCCGCAACCATACTGCTGGAGAGTGCGGCGGGCATGAGAGTGCATGAGCAGCCATTTATAGACAGTGATTCACGCTATCCAGCCACTCTGCAGCAGTAAATGTATGTGAGACGGTCTGGAATCGGTTAAACCAACAATAAACGCCGTGGCCAGTTATTTATCCAAGTTTTGTGTCTGGTGTATTTCTTTATTGGTTATCTGACTTCCTGCCTGTTGTTCCAAGATGCTGGGGGCTGCAGCTAAAAAACAACAGAAGTTGTTACCGACACACATAAAAAGATAGTCCTAAAAAGAGCTGTTGGATCTATGCACTGTAAGCAAGGCCATAAACAATAATATGTAACCCACCAAAATGCAATTCACCACAGACTACAGACCAGTGAATACAGGGTACACTATGTACTATGTAGCCCACCAAAGTGCAATTCACTGTAATGCAGCACAAAACCGAACTATATATAGCATTGTATATCTCTATACAGCATCTCACAAAACTGAGTACACCCCTCACATTTTTGTAGATATTTTATTATATCTTCATGTGACAACACTGAAGAAATAACACTTTTGTCTAAACCGCTGGCAACAAAAGTGAGTACATTGGAAAATGTCCAATTTGGGCCCAAAGTGTCCATATTTTCTGTGGCCACCATTATTTTCCAGCACTGCCTTAACCCTCTTGGGCATGGAGTTCACCGGAACTTCACAGGTTGCCACTGGAGTCCTCTTCTACTCCTCCATGACGACATCACGGAGCTGGTGGATGTTAGAGACTTTGCCCTCCTCCATCTTCCGTTTGAGGATGCTCCATAGATGCTTAATAAGGTTTAGGTCTGGAGACATGCTTGGCCAGTCCATCACCTTCGCCCCCAGTTATTTTGAGGGGACAGCAAATTTGCACTGTTATACAAGCTGTACACTCACGCCTTTACATTGTAGCAAAGTGTCATTTCTTCAGTGTTGTCACATGAAAAGGTATAATAAAATATTTACAAAAATGTGAGGGGTGTACTCACTTTTGTGAGATACTGTATATAGCAGTGTATAGCAAGGTATAGCAGTTAACTATCTCTCCCTGAAAACACTGTGGCAGCTGTTCCTTTCTACTCTAAGTCTCCACACACTGACAAAAGGCTGGTGGGAACCATGGCTTTTATATGGAAGGAGTTGGCGTGTTGGAAAACCTCAATTGGCCCTTCTAAGCCACCTGACCATATTTCAAAAGCCAGGATGTGCATGACTGGTAATATGTTGATACAGAGGTAGAGGATCGCAGTCATTCAAACTTAGAAATTGAAAATACAATGACTACAATAAATGGAATACAATTATTCAAACTTACCTAGGGTGCCATGTTTTTTAAATAGCATCCTACATGCAGATAATTATTTCATATGCTCTTTTATTATATGCCTGGTATTAAAACCATTTATTTGAAAGCAAACAGTGTTGATTTCCCAATTATTCAATGTATTTGTTTTTTACTGATTGCTTTATATAGAAATGTAACCCTCATAGTTTGGACTACAGATACATCAGGAGTGGTGGCCTTGGATCAAAGTATCATGATATCTAGAAAAATAATGAGCAAAATGTATTGATACGCAATCTTCAGCAAACAAAGAAGGAGCACTGCAAATTGTATTTAGTTGGTTTAATAAATTAAATGTCTCAATTTTTGAACTGTAAGCCTAGAACATTATTCATGGCAATATTTGGGAATAATCTTGATGAATTTATAGAACTTGGTCTGCATGGTCACTATTGTGCCATGATGATGGCTTCCTCACAATAAATGTGAATATGGTGCAGCGCTATTTTGATAGTGTTATAAAATCAGCATGTGTGTGTGCCAAAAACTGAATGCAATCTTAGTAAATATTAAACGTGTGAACCACAGAAATTACAACAGTCTTATTGTGACAGCTCTGTGTTTAAACAGTGTGCATAGCAAAGAAAAGAAAAAGGGAAAAAATACCTGTGTGTCTCAAGGCTGGACACATAAATATTATAGTGCACACATAATGTGAATTCAGGTAAATAAAACAAATAGAACAATTAAAAATACAATAACATGAATTAATATTTGAATAGTGTTGATAGAAGTTCAAAATTATAGAATGTCCTTAAATAATCCTCCACCAGTGTGAAATGTCGTGCTGGTCACAGGACTGTTTGTGATGCTAATTAACTAGCAGGTGTCACCAATATGAGTGCTAGCCCCTCACCTCAAATATGGTAGCAACCTTGCATATAAACCTTTCTTTAGTGGGTCCTCCTGTTGCCAGTCTCTAGGGGTCTCCCCTGTGCCTCTTTGCTATATTCGTACATTCATCCTATTGTTACTCATGAGGATTTAAATGCCATGGGTTTTTTTCTTTAAAACTTGCCAAACGTTGAAAGGTCAAAGAAAAGAACCAAGAAGCTTCTTTTGGTGTAATAACGTTTTTACAAATCAGTTTATTAAAACAGCTAAAAGAAGACACTCACATTTAAAATTGAAAAACCGTTCCTCTCTCCACGAGCTCCGAGCTTGTCTGCACTTCCGTCTGAGTTCCAAACACCTCTACTACCGCCCTACGCATTACGTCACGCATCACTTGACTTCATCAATGAATCCCCATTGATGAAGTCACGTGATGCGTGACGTAACGCGTAGGGCGGTAGTAGAGGTGTTTGGAACGCAGACGGAAGTGCAGACGAGCTTGGCGCTCGTGGAGAGACGAACGGTTTTTCAATTTTAAATGTGTCTTCTTTTAGTTGTTTTAATAAACTGATTTGTAAAAACGTTATTACACCAAAAGAAGCTTCTTGTTTCTTTTCTTTGACCTTTCAACATTTGGCAAGTTTTAAAAAAAAAACCCATGGCATTTAAATCCTCATGAGTAACAATAGGATGAATGTACAAATATAGCAAGGAGGCACAGGGGAGACCCCTAGAGACTGGCAACAGGAGGACCCACTGAAGAAACCTTTATATGCAAGTTTGCTACCATATTTGAGGTGAGGGGCTAGCACTCATATTGGTGACACCTGCTAGTTAATTAGCATCACAAACAGTCCTGTGACCAGCACAACATTTCACACTGGTGGAGGATTATTTAAGGACATTCTATAATTTTGAACTTCTATCAACTCTATTCAAATATTAATTCATGTTATTGTATTTTTAATTGTTCTATTTGTTTTATTTACCTGAATTCACATTATGTGTGCACTATAATATTTATGTGTTCAGCCTTGAGACACACAGGTATTTTTTCCCTTTTTCTTTTCTTTGCTATGCACACTGTTGAAACACAGAACTGTCACAATAAGACTGTTGTAATTTCTGTGATTCACAAGTTTAATATTTACTAAGATTGCATTCGGTTTTTGGCACACACACATGCTGATTTTATAACACTATCAAAATAGCGCTGCGCCATATTCACATTTATTTAATGCGGGATAGAAAACCTAGGATAGCTATCTAGGTGCTAGCAGCTTTTTTGCTTTAAAACTCTATATACTATCATTTATCTACTTGTACATATTCAAAATCAAGGAATTTCGGTAAGCGCAGGAGTATTCTAACCATCATTATTTTCCTCACAATAAGCCTTTCCTTGAACTGTAAATATAAGGATATACTGCATACAGCCAATTTCTAAAAGTCAGCGTGTTTTTCTTTTATATAGAAGAGTACACAGCATAATTCCTGGAAAGCAAGCTTCTCTAGAGAGCTGTGATTCAGTGAATAGAGCATTAATGTCTCTGGAAATATATACAGATATATGGACTAAGCACCTTGGAAAATTTCTCCACTCTAGCATTGCTCTTAATTTCTGTTTTGGAGTAACTGTGTATAGCATGTCTAATGTCATCATCTTGAAAACTACAACTGTCAAACAAATTGGAAGCTATACAATATTAAATTGCGCAGAGAAGCTATAATTGTGCAAAGAAAAAATGATTATATTGAGGAATATCATAAAGGTCAAAAATATCCAAGGTCAAAGGCACTGCTGCAGGCCAGATTCATGGCTTCCAGCAGCCTCTTAAAGGTTCTGATGGCCATATCAATAGGCAATGGACCACCAACAAATGAGTTTCCCATTTCAATACCAAAAGTGAAAAAACATTTTAAAGCAGTATTAAACCCAAGACAAAAAATGTAATTATTATTTTTTATTATTATACAGGATTTATATAGCGCCGACAGTTTTTGCAGCATTTTACAACATTAGGGCAGACAGTACAATTACAATACAATTCAATACAGGAGGAATAAGAGGGCCCTGTTCGTAAGGCTCCTTTCACACTGAGGCGCTTTACAGATGATATTTAGCTAAAAATAGCGTCTGTAAAGCGCCTCAAAAATCCCCCCCAATCCACCCCAATATGAAAGCTCTGAGTGCTTTCACACTGGGGCAGTACACTTGCAGGATGTTACAAAAAGTCCTGCAAGCAGCATCTTTGGGGCAGTGAGGGGAGCGGTGTATATACACCGCTCCTGACATTGAAATGAATGGCAAGCGCTTTCGAATCAGCTGCACGCCGCCTCTGTAGCACGGAGCGCCAGCACTTTTAACCCAGTTTTAACCCGTTGTGGGGGGCTAAAAGCGCTGCGCTCCCGCCTGCATAGCGGAGCCATATTGCTGGTAAAACTCCGCTAAAACTAGCGGGGTTTTACAGGGCCAAGCCTGCAGTGTGAAAGTAGCCTTAGAGCTTACAATCTAGGAGGGAGGGTCAAGTGATACGAGAGGCTAATAACTGTGGAGGATGAACTGATGGAGAAAATAAAAAAAAGTGTAGTTGTTAGGTGGGGGCAGGATAGGCTTCTCTGAAGAGAAAAGTTTTCAGGGATCGCCTAAAAGCGGATAGATTTGGAGACAGTCTGACAGATTGGGGTAGTGAACTCCAGACATGGGAGAGGTTCGGGAGAAGTCCTGGAGGCGAATATGGGAGGAGGTGATGAGGGAACTGGAGAGCAGGAGGTCTTGGGAGGAACAAAGAGGACGATTGGGTTGGTATTTTGAGACTAGGTTAGTGATGTAGCTGGGGGCAGAGTTGTGGATGGTTTTGTAACTTACTGTTAGTATTTTGAATTTAATTCGTTGGGCGAGTGGCAGCCAGTGGAGGGTATCGGCAGAGAGGGGTAGCAGACGCTGAGCGGTTTGTAAGATGGATGAGTCTGGCAGCAGCATTCATGATGGACTGAAGTGGGGATAGTCTGTGTAAAGGTAAGCCAATGAGGAGAGAGTTGCAGTAGTCAAGGCGTGAGAGAACCAGGGAGTGAATCAGGAGCTTTGTGGTTTCATTGGTTAGGAAAGGATGACGGTTAGAGATGTTGCGGAGGTTGAGGCGGCAAGCTTTGGAAAGTGGTTGGATGTGGGGCCAAAAGGAGAGTTCGGAGTCCAGGATAACACCAAGCACCCTAACATGTGGGGACGGTGGATGGTTGTGCCATTGCTCTTGACAGAGAAGTCTGGGGAAGAGACACGTGGGGGAGGAAATTATGAGCTTGGTTTTGGAGTTTGAGGAAGTAGTGTGACATCCAGACAGATATGTCTGTTAGTAAGTTAATGATGTTTGAGGAGACTGATGGAGTGAGCTGAAGAGTGGAGAGGTAGATTTGAGAGTCATCAACATAGAAATTATATTGAAACCCGTGGGAGGCTGACCCAGGGAAGAGGTGTAGACTGAAAATAAGAGAGGTCCAAGAACCGAACCTTGGGGGACCCCGACAGAGAAGGGAAGTGGAGAGGAGGAAGTAGAATTGTAAGTGACACTGAAGGTGCGTTGGGATAGGTAGGATGAGAGCCACTGAAGAGCACAGTCACGGAGACAGAGGGAGTAACGTTTTTTGAGAAGGAGGGGGTGGTTAACCGTATCAAAGGCAGCCGAAAGGTCCAGAAGTAGGAGTGCAGAATAATGTCCATTGGTTTTTGCGGTTAGTAGGTCATTTGTGAGTTTAAGAAGAGCAGTTTCTGTGGAGTGTTGAGGGCAAAATCCGGATTGAAGGGGATCAAAAAGGTTATTCTTAATGAGGTGTTGAGTTGGTTGTAGACAAGGCGTTCAAGGAGTTTAGAGAAAAAGGGGAGCAAGGAGATAGGGTGTTAAGATTGGTAGGGTCCAAGGTTGGCTTTTTGAGTATGGGGTGATCAATGCATGTTTTAGAGCATTGGGGAAGATGCCAGAACAGAGGGAGAGATTCAAGATGTGAGTTAGAGAGTGTAGGATAGAGTCGGAGGGTGACTTTAGTATTTGAGAGGGAATAGGGTCTAGGGGACAGGTGGTTAGGTAGGCATTAGAAAGGAGTTTAGCAACTTCATCTATAGTAGCAGGTTTGAATAAGGGGATTGTCAGTTGTACCTGTTGATGTGGGGTCTCAGCTGGGGGAGATACCTGTAGAGTGGAGATTTCATCACGAATTGCATCAATCTTATTTTTGAAGTGATTAGCAATTTCCTGTGCAGTGAGTGAGTTAGTGGGTGGAGGCAGTGGGGGACGAAGTAGAGAGTTGAAGGTAGAGAAGAGTTGATGGGCAATGGATGAGAAGGTGTTAATAAGAGTGATAAAATATGTCTGATTGGCAGTGTGGAGGCAAGAATTGTATTTATGGAGGGCAGATTTGTATTGGTTGAAGTCTTTGAGGGACTTAATCTTGTGCCACAGACGTTCAAGAGCACGGCTACATTTTTTGAGATTTCTGATGTCATCTGTTTGCCAGGGCTGTAGGCGTCGATGCCTGATTCTATGTGTTGTGAGGGGAGCGAGCTTGTCCAGGGTAGGGGACATGTATTTATTATAGATGGACGTGGCTTGGTTGGGGCAGGACAGGGGAGAGATTTTTTCATAGAGGTGGTTGGTAGCAGAAGAGGAGAGAAGGGGTGAGGTGGAGAAGGTTTCTACAGGTGATGGTTAGACGATTGGAGGAAAAAGTGGTGGAGGACAGGGAGAGAGAGAAACTAATAAGGTGGTGGTCGGAGAGAGGAAAAGGATTATTGGAGAAGTTGCATGGAGCGCATATGTAGGAGAATACAAGGTCAACGGTGTTTCCATCAGAGTGAGTAGAAGCCTGTACCCATTGCTTCAGGTCAAATGAGGAGGTTAGATTAAGAAGTTTCAAAGTAGCAGGAGTGTTTGTATTAACAGGGATGTTGAAATCACCGAGAAGGATTGTGGGAATCTCAGAAGAGAGGAAGTAGGGTAGCCAGGCAGAAAACTCATCAAGGAAAGCTGACAACGGTCCAGGAGGCCAGTAGATCACAGAAATTCTTAGGGAGGTTGGAGAGAATAGACATTTCCTGACACAAGCACGACAGCATATACGCATGGGCTGGCTCCGCCCCCACGCCCAGTTCCAGGATCCGGTTACACTATAAAGTCAAACACCTCCCACCAGGCCTCATTCTCCTTTTTTTCCTCACTGCTCAGCTGGTTACACTGATGCTGAAAGGCAGAAATTTTTCTTTTTCCCTCACCTTGCCGGATTCATCTGGCCAACCACGCAGGTTAAGCTTCTCCTGTTAGCGACGCTCCCCACTGTACAGGGAGTAAATCTTCCTATATGGGGGAGGCCTCCCCCTCCCCATGTTCCAGGGATTGGGGGGGGTGGAAGGCGGCTGGTCTCCGGCGGAAGGTGGGGGGGGTTAGGGACCTTGTACCCCTCCCCCTCCGGAGGGGGTATATCCTTCTAAATGAGGGACATGTCACCCCTCGCAGCGATTGTCCTCTTCGAATTGGACGCACCAACCGGTCTACTTAGGCCGTTCCACTCCCTTTTTCTTTTTAAAGACGGAAAGTCGTAGTCACATTGGTCGACTCGTCACTCCTTTTTTTCCTCTTACTCCGGACCACCCTCCACAAACTGAAATATCACATTGGCCTAGGACCTTGACCCGCACCCCCGCC
>BLSH010222107.1:103119-119156 GCA_018402905.1 Glandirana rugosa | reverse complement strand
TGGCAGACACAGCGTGTCCGTCTCGCTCCTCTGAGAGTGAGAGTCCTTCTCTCTCCTCTCCTTGTGAAGACGTGAGTCCCGCTGCAGTGCTGCTGGTCTGCTGGGCGGCAGATACAGTGCTCTCGCTGAGTCGCTCCTCTGGGTCCGTCTCTCAGTCTCTCCTCGTCCTGGGTCCCAGTGGAGTGCTGCGCCTGCGTGACTTACACGCAGCCAGCGCGTCCACCATTGTCCCGCCCCCGCCCACAGCAGCCAATGACAGAGAGTCATTGGCTCTGATGGATCAGGGGGCAGCCAATCACGCTATGAATGTGCGCCCGTCCAGCGCACACTCATAGAGTTAAATTATTGGCCAATCGGCTCATTACACTTGCTGTCAGCTGACAGCAAGGAGCCGAAAAAAAAAAAAAAAAATGAAAAGTCAATGTACCGGCGCCACCTGCAGGGGGGCCGGGCTGACTTTTTTTTTTTTTTTTTCCCTTCATCTCAGCGGCGGGGAGGCGGCGCCCAAGCGCCCCTCATACACCAGCCGCCGCTGTATCTTAATTCACAAATCCCTGCCCTGCGAAGTCCTTTCCACTAGCTCGGAGATGCAGGGCCACCTGCTGACAGCCCACATACGCCTATCAGGCAAAGATGTTCTGATTATGAACATTTATGCCCCAAACTCCCCGGGTTCCCCTTTCTTCCAGGATATAACCTCTAGCTTAATGAAAACACCACAGACCCTCCACATATTAGGTGGCGATTTCAACTCTGTCTCTCACGCAATAGACGACAGATCATACCCCAAAAAAAAACCCCATAACCCCAACACCTTAACAACCACCCCACTGGCTAGTACCATGGACTCCTTACACATGACCGATATCAGAGGGAAAATCATCTCCTATGCCTCCTCTTTCAAAAGACACTCCCTAGCTAAATTCAAAGCAGCCAGCACCCGTTTGAGATTAGCACAAAGGGACCTGTCTACAAATGACTCCCCCCCATAGTAGAGCGGAATGAAACTCCGCTAAATCTGACTTTGACTCCTGGGCTGAGTCGCTAGAATTGACCAAGCGATCTCATCTAGAGGCAAAATTCTACAAATTTGGGAATAAATCTGGAAAACTCTTGGCTAGGTTAGCCAGGGGCCCCTATGCACCCACTCACATAACCTCCCTCAGAGACCCCCAGGGCGCCATAACAAATACCCCCAAGGAGATAAATAAAATCATGATGAAATTCTACGAGAATCTATACTCCCCGGACAACACTGATATCACCCTGGCGGAAAGTTTTCTTGACAACCTAGACCTCCCCTTGATCTCTCCCTCAGACCGGGAAATGCTCAATGCCCCTATCTCTAGTGAGGAAATCTCAGCCGCAGTTAAGCACCTTGCGCCAAATAAAGCCCCAGACCCGGAAGGGTTCACGGGAGAACTCTACAAGACCCTACACAAAGTGATTGAGCCCATCCTGATAGAAGTTTTCAACGGGATATGGAAGGGAGGCCCCTATCTGCCCTCGGGAAACCAAGCAATCATAAAACTGATATACAAGAAGGGCAAAGACCCCTTAGAACCAGGCTCTTACCGCCCCATTTCACTCCTGAATTTAGATATAAAAATGCTATCTAAAATAATCGCCAACAGATTGTCTACTATCCTCCCGCTCCTGATACACCCCGCCCAATCGGGTTTTGTTAAAGGCAGAGCTGCCTCGTTGAACATCAGGAAAGTATTAGCTGCCCTCAATCACGATAACACCCACAAAGGGGGGGACTACGCCATCATCACCCTCGACGCGGAGAAAGCCTTCGATAATGTAAACTTTGAGTGGCTTTTTCTTATCTTGAGACGGATTAACTTCTCCGGTCAATTTGTTCAATTAATCCGATCTATGTATTCTTCTCCCGTGGCCAGGCTGGTGGTGGCTGGTATCCTCTCAGAGGAGTTTAGACTTTTCAAAGGCACGAGACAGGGCTGTCCCCTGTCCCCATTATTGTTTAATCTAGCCATAGAACCGCTATCGAGATATCTTGCCACCAAAGCCCCCCCTAAACGGAATCTGAATAGGACCACATGAACTGCGCTCGGCGCTTTTCGCAGATGACGTTCTCATATTTTCTGCCAACCCAGCCAAAGACATGCCCACTATTATTCAAATATTTAACGATTTCAAACTATATGCAGGCTTACGCATTAACTATAGCAAGAGTGAAATTTTCCCTATAGGCCCTTCTCTGCAGCGCCCCTGAATCTCCCATTCACCCTTCACATTAGCCAAGTCATACATTACATATCTGGGGATCAAGATTGGCAACTTGCCTTCGTCCCTATATACTTTGAATTTCCCACCGTTGCTACATAAAATTTCTTTGGAGTTGGAAAACTGGATGGACCTGCCGCTCTCGCTACTGGGGAGATGCCACCTATTCAAAATGGTCAGTTTTGCACCAATATATCCAATCCTTGTACAAAAGTGTCACTGAATTTATATGGCACCGCAAAAGACCACGAATAGTATTGACGAAATTGTTTCTCTCCAAGCGCGAGTGTGGCGCCTGCCTACCTAACATAAGATTATACAACCTAGCATGCCTTCTACAAATTGGCTTGGACTGGTCCAGAAATTATTCTAGATATGCTAACCCCTCCTTGGAATCTGCTATAACGCACCCGCTCTCACTAAAGGCCCTTCTCTACACGCCATGGAAATCACTTCCACCAAACCTACAAAACAATCTTCTGCTACGCGACATGGTCATAGCCTGGAGAGAGGTCCGAAAAATCTTAAAGGTCCCTACAAACATCTCCAGACACCTCCCAATTCAGGGAAACCCGAACTTTCCCCCTGGCTTGCATCACCAAGCATTTAAACTCTGGGACAGAAATGGTTTAACGAACTTCAATAAGCTTTGCGACCCGGCCACGGGCGACCTTCTCCCCTTCGAAGACATAGCTCTGGAATATTCCCTACCTAGATCTCACCTCTTTAACTTCTGGCAATGTGCCCACTTCATCCGCTCCTCCTGCAAAGACAAAGCGAAAAGGTTCCAGTCCTCAGTTATAGATGCCCTCCTGGACTTAGGCTCATACAGCATATCAGAGATATACAAACCTCTTCTCGCTAAAACAGCAACCCCACTAAATGCCACCTCTGTCAAAAACTGGGGAAAAGCAGGAGGCAAATTGCCAGCAGCAGGAGGCGAATCTCCAGGCCATTGCAATCCAGCAGGAAGCCTACCACCAAATTGCAGAGGCCGCGGCAGCCCAGCAGGAGGCGAATCACCAGGCCATTGCAGCCTAGCAGGATGTGAATCACCAAGCATTGCAGCCCAGCAGGGGACAAATCGCCAGTTTGTGGAAGCCCTGGTGGAGTTAAAGAAGGGGTCTACAGGTCCTGTGCCGGTGTAACAGAAAATGGTGCGTGCCAGCTATTATCTGCAGAAGATGACACCTGCAGATGATGTGGAGGCTTACCTACCAACTTTTGAAAGAGTCGCTGTTCAAAAAAGATGGCAAAAAGAGCAATGGGCAGGACTGTTAGCGCCCTTCCTGACAGGAGCACCCCAAAAGGCCTATTATGACCTGGAACCAGATGCTGCCCAGGATTATGAGACACTGAAAGCTGAAATGCTTGCCTGCATGGTGATCGCCATTGCTGTTCGGGCTCAACGGGTGCATCAGTGTTCATACAGTTCTGACAAGCCACCCTGCTCCCAAATGTTTGACTTAATACACCTCACCAAGAAATGGCTGCAGCCAGAGACTTTTTTGGGCCCTAAGATTGTGGAGCGTATGGTCATGGACCATTATTTACGTGCAATCCATGCCACTTTGAGGAAGTGGGTCAACCATGGGGACCCTAAGACTGAAAACCAGCTGGTGAACCTGGTGGAGAGATATACCGCTGCCGAAGACTTGTTTAACCCATCCGGGTCCCACTCCGAAGTGTCTAGGGGTGAAAAATCGCCTGGAGGATCCAGTAAGACTGTTCCAGGGTTCAAGGGCATAGGGAAAAATTGCAAGACTGTTGCCACAGATAATGAGACTATGGGCTCAGGACCTGGAGTCTGGCCAAATAGGTCAGGAAGGTCTCTGAGGCCATTTAGAGGACTGGGTACAAAACACATAAAATGTTATCGCTGCCATGCGTTTGGACATATTGCTGCTAACTGTTCCCTAAATGAACCAATGCAATGTGATAATGCTTACTTGAAAAAATGCATGTCTCTTTTTGCACAGGTGGCATGTACTCAACATGTCAGAAATGCATGGAAAAACAAATGTGTGTAATTTCAGTTGATGGAAAACCAGTCACTGCTCTGTTAGATTTTGGTAGTGTGGTAACATTAGTCAAAGGTGATTGTGTAAATCCCGCAAAGTTACACCCTAGCACTATTGGGGTTATTTGCCTACATGGTGACACACGTGACTACCAGACTGCTGTGGTTGAGATTGATACCCTTTGGGGCATGGTGACACATTCAGTGGGGGGTGGTACCCTCACTGCTTCATGAAGCCCTAGTGGAGAGAGATTTTCCCCACTTTTGGAGTTTATGGGAAAACAGAAGTAGTCGGGAAGACAGAGCTCCCCCTGCTGAGCAAACACCGGAACTCACTCCAGACCCTTTTGATTACAAAATTGAAAGGGAGACTGTTGGCATGTCCGAGGAAGGAGAAGATCCTTTTCCTTTTTCTGTAATGGCTGGGGAGCAGAAGGAGCTGGGATCTAGCCCCCAGCTGAAGGTTAATGAACAGGAAATTATCTTTGACTCTAATAGTGAGAATGGACAGAATGTGGGGCCTGACTTAGAGGCCAGGAAAGATGATTTTTGTATGGAACAACTAAAAGACGCCACACTCAATAGAGCCAGAGAAAACATTAAAATGATAGATGGGGAACCTGTTGAACCTAATTGGGGGGGGGGGGGGGTATTTTCCCTAGATGGCTCTTAAAAATAACTTGCTGTATCAGGTGGTAAAGCAAGGAGAGGAGGTAGAGCAGCTAGTGGTTCTGAAACCATATCGCCGGATGGTGTTAGATTTAACCCATGGTCATATAATGGGGGGCATCTGGGTATAGAGAAAACTAATGAGAGAATATATATATATATATATATATATATATATATAATAATATATGCAGATGTCAAATAATATTGTCATGCTCAGAGTATCAGTATTTTGTGCCATCTCCCCATTTTCGCAGTCCAATGGTACCGTTACCAATAAATGAAGTTCCTTTTGAAAGAATTGGCATGGATCTGATGGGACCAGTAGTAAAGTCTGCCCGGGGGCCATCAACACATCCTGGTAATCAGGGGTCAAGTCCTGGGAAAAAAGTGTGGGAACTCATCCAAGATCCCCCCCCACCACCACTACTACTACCGCATTATGCATCACGCCCAACCAGAAGTGACGTTCTATCTCTAACGAGCAGTCGGTGAGATACACTGTATGGTGGGTTTAGGACTCATATCCTATATCAGGCGCAGATCCTCTATCTGGCACCCCCTGAAAACAAACGCAGTTGCAGCGAGGTGGTGTAGGTTTTTAGGGATTAAAGCAGAGGGTGAGGAGGCAATATGATGCTTCCTTGCCATCTGTAAAACACATTCTGAAAAGTGATCCACTGTGGTTCACTCTCCATAGGGCAACATTAGTGTACCCTAATCTACAGCAACGCAGCCTCACCAGTGCCCATCAGCACAGCCTCACCAGTGCCCATCAAATGCAGCCTTACCAGTGTACATCAATGCAGCCTCACCAGTGCCCTTCAGCTCATCCTCACCAGTGCCCATCAATGCAGCCTCATCAGTGCCCGTCAATGCAGCCTCATCAGTGCCCATCAATGCAGCCTCATCAGTGCCTATCAAAGAAGCCTCATCAGTGCCCATCAATAAAGCCTCATCAATGCCCATCAATGCACCCTCATTAGTACCCATCAATGCAGCCTGATCAGTGCCCATCAATGAAGCCTCATCCGTGCACATCAATGCAGCCTCATCAGTGCCCATCAATGCAGCCTCCCCAGTGCCCATCAATGCAGCCTGATCAGTGCCCATCAATGCAGCCTGATCAGCGCCCATCAGTGCAGCATGATCAATGCCCACCAGCGCAGCATGATCAATGCCCATCAGTGCAGCCTCATCAGTGCCCATCAATGCAGCCTCATCAGTGCCCATCTGCACAGGCTCATTAGTGCCCATCAATGAAACCTCACCAGTGCCCATCAGTGCAGCCTGATCAATGCCCATCAATGCAGCCTCACCAGTGCCCATCAATGCAGCTTCACCAGTGCCCCTCAATGCAACCTCACCAGTGCTCATCAATGCTGCCTGATCAGTGCCCATCAATGCTGCCTGCTAAGTGTTCATCAGAGCAGCCTCATCAGTGCCCATCAATGCAGCCTAATCCCTGCCCATGAATGCAGCCTGATCGGTGCCCATAAGCTCAGCCTCACCAGTGCCCATCAATGCAGCCTGATCAGTGCCCATCAATGCAGCCTGATCAGTGCCCATCAGTGCAGCCTGATCAGTGCCCATCAGTGCAGCCTGATCAGTGCCCATCAATGCAGCCTCATCAGTGCCCATCAGCGCAGGCTCATCAGTGCCCATCGGCACAGGCTCTTTAGTGCCCATCGATGCAACCTCACCAGTGCCCATCAATGCTGCCTGATCATAGCCCATCAATGCAGCCTCACCAGTGGCCATCAATGCAGCTTCACCAGTGCTCATCAGTGCAGCCTCACCAGTGCCAATCAGTGCAGCCTGATCAGTGCCCCTCAATGCAACCTCACCAGTGCCCATCAATGCTGCCTGATCAGCACCCATCAAAGCTGCCTGATCAGTGCCCATCAATGCTGCCTGATAAGTGCCCATCAATGCAGCCTGATCAGTGCCCAATAAAGCAGCATGATCAGTACCCATCAGTTCAGCCTGATCATTGCCCATCAGTGCAGCCTGATCAATGCCCATCAGTGCAGCATGATCAATGCCCATCAGTGCAGCCTCATTAGTGCCCATCAATGCAACTTCACCAGTGCCTATCAGTGCAACCTGATCAATGCCCATCAATGCAGAATCACCAGTGCCCATCAATGCAGCTTCACCAGTGCTCATCAATGCAGCCTCACCAGTGCCCATCAGGGCAACCTTACCAGTGCCCATCAATGCTGCCTGATCAGTGCCCATCAATGCTGCCTGATCAGTGCCCATCGGAGACAGAGGACAGGGTTCAAGATTGCGCTATGTACAGAGGACAGGGTACAGGATTTGGCTACCTACAGAGGACAGGGTTCAGGGTTACGCTATGTACAGAGGACAGGGTTCAGGGTTACGCTATGTATAGAGGACAGGGTTCAGGTTTGCGCTATGTACAGAGGACAGGGTTCAAGATTGCACTACCTACAGAGGACAGGGTTCAGGATTGCGCTTCCCACAGAGGACAGGGTTCAGGATTGCGCTACCTACAGAGGACAGGAGTGCATTGCATTCAGAGTGCAGGGTTGATGATTGTGCTATGTGCAGAGTGCAGGTGTGCATATCTCACAGAACACCCGCCACCCTGTGCAGTGCAGGTGTGCATATCTCACAGAACACCCCCCACCCTGTGCAGTGCAGGTGTGCATATCTCACAGAATACCCCCCACCATGTGCAGTGCAGGTGTGCATATCTCACAGAACCCCGCCCCCCCCCAAGGGCCGAGTGCCGCTCGCCTTCTTTCCCAATACAGACTCTTCTCCCCGTCCAGGACACAGCACTTCACTGCCCAGCAGGAAAGAATAGATTACTGTAACTTACATGTCAGGCTTCCTGTGATACTGCGAGCTCGAGGATAGAGCTGTGTGCCCGCCCCGCACCCTCCTCCTCCCCCCTCTCCTCTGTTGAATGGCTGGACCCCCTACATCAGCATCCCTGGGTGCCACCCCCGCCTCCTCCGCTCCTCTCACCGGCAGTCCCCCACTCTGTGACATATGTGCAGCCTCTCAAGGTCCCCCTACTGACCCCGGCCGAACTGCCCGACCAGTCAGTCCGCCCATGCACATGTGAATTGCAGAACGCGGCTGCTAATGGGAACGTCCTTCCTGCTGTGGAAAAAGTGCAGGAACGCTGTTCCCATGCTTTCCCGCAGGACTCGAGCCCTGCTGGTAATACAGGACTATGCCACACGGTATCCTGAAGCCATTCCCTAACGTAATACCTCAGCTAAAACTATTGCTTGTCCAGGTATTTAATTGTGTGGGTATTCCAAAAGAGATATTAATGGATCAGGGCAGGGCACCCCATTTATGTCCAGAGTCACTAAAGAATTGTGTAAATTGTTCAAAATCTCCCATCTCTGTACCTCTGCCTACCACTTGCAAACTTATGGTCTTGTGGAGAGATTTAACAAAATGCTCAAAGGCATGTTAAAAAAGGTGGTGGACAAAGATGGGAGAAATTGGGATTTCTTGCTGCCATACCTCATGTTTGCCATATGAGAGGTACCTCAGGCATCTACAGGTTACTCCCCTTTTGAACTACTGTATGGTAGATATCCCAGGAGTTTGCTAGATGTTGCAAAAAAACATGGGAGGGGGCGACCACGCCCTATAGAAGTGTCATTGAGCATATCTCACTGATGCAAGATAGAATCGTTGCTGTCATGCCGCTTGTACGGGAACATATGGAGCAAGCCCAGGAGGCCAAGAGAAGGGTTTATAATCGGGGTGCCAAGACCCGGGTCTTCAGCCCTAGTGATAGAGTGCTGGTACTAGTCCCCACAGTTGAAAATTAATTCTTAGCCAAGTGGCAAGGTCCCTTTGAAATTATGGAAAGAATAGAGGAAGCAATCTACAAAGTTTACCAGCCAGGGAAAAGGAAAACAGAGCAAATATATCACATTAATCTCTTGAAACCTTGGAAGGACAGAGAGACTTTACTGGCAATATCAATCCCCAAAAGGACATGTCCCCTGTAACTCTGGAAGTACCAATAACTGAAACCTGGTCAGTGGCCCAACAGAAGGACGTTAAAGAATTTTTGAGTAAGAATAGAGACTTTTTCTCTCACCTGCCCAGACTGACCACAGTTATACAACATTACATAATTATGGAACCCTGTGTCCATGCAAATGTAAAGCCCTATAAAATACCCAAGGCTAGACGGGAAGCAGTTGCTAATGAAATAAAGAACGTGTTAGAGCTAGACGTGATAGAGGAGTCCCACAGTGACTGGTCAAGTCCTATAGTGTTGGTCCCAAAACCAGATGGAGCTATAAGGTTTTGTAAAGATTTCAGAAAGTTGAATAGCGTGTCCATATTCGATGCGTACCCAATGCCTTGGGTTGACAAGCTTTTTGACAGATTGGGTAGTGCCGGTACATAACTACTTTAGATCTGACTAAAGGTTATTGGCAGATACTCCTAACAGAGTCTGCAAAAAAAGCGCGTTTTCTACCCCCCCAGGGGTCCTTTCAGTATAAGCGGATGCCTTTTGGCTTGCATGGTGCTCCTGCCTCATTCCAGAGAGTCATGGATAAGACCTTAAGACCACATAACCAATACGCAGCCGCCTATTTGGACAATGTACTCATCCACAGCTCAGAATGGGAATCTCATTTGCCTCAGTTACAAGAGGTAGTAGATTCCATTTGGAAAGCAGGACTCACTGCCAGCCCCAGAAAGTGTGCTATAGGTTTGGAGGAGGACAAATACATTGGCTACATTATTGGTCATTGGGCTGATCAAGCCTTAGATCAATAAGATTGAGGCGGTTCAAAAGTGGCCCCAACCTGTACATAAAAAGCCAGTTTGTGCATTTCTGGGGATCACAGGGTACTACAGGCCGTTTATACCCAATTTGCCATCATTGCAGCCCCACTGACAGATCTGACGAAGAGTAGAGTGTCGGTCATGATTAAGTGGAACCCTGAGGCTGAGAAGGCATTTAAAAGGTTGAAGCAAGCTCTTTGTGCACAACCTGTGCTCGTGACCCCAGATTTCACAAAGGAGTTTGTGGTGCAGACAGACCCCTCTGATGTGGGACTGGGTGCTGTACTGTCCCAAGTCAGAGAGGGGGAGGAGCATCCAGTGGTTCACCTTAGCAGAAAGCTCAACAGACATTAGTAAAACTATGCCATTGTTGAGAAGGAATGTTTAGCTATCAAATGCTTAGAAGCCCAGAAATATTACCTGTTGGGGAGAACATTCAAATTAGTCACTGATCATGCCCCCTCTAAATGGATGTGTGATAACAAGGAGAGAAACAGTCAGGTAACAAGGTGGTTCCTTGCTCTTCAAGTATTTAGGTTCACAGTGGAACATAGAGCTGGGAAACTCCAAAATAATGCAGATGCCCTTTCCCGTATCAATTGTCTGGTTGGGACAGTTGCTCAGCCGCAGGGGCTTGAGCGGGGGGGATATGTGGCGTTATGAAAGGCGAAGTGATCGATGGACGTTATGTTTCGCCTCGCATGCGTTCACTTGCAGGAAACTAAGGTAGAATCCGGTCCAGGTTTTACCAGCCACCTTGGCAGGGTTGGTTCTGGACCAGATTTTGCGGTCCACATGTGTCCATCAACTGGTGGTATAAAGGACGCAGGTCTGGATCAGATGATGGCTCTTGACCTGGACTCAGGAAGCCAAAGCCTGAGAAAGCTGTTGAACTGAACTTTGCTTTGTGACTGAAACAAAAAGGTTTTCATTATCTTTGTTTTGTGGGTGACTGGGAAAAGCCCTTCAGCTCTGAGTTAGGAAAACTGGATATGTTTAGTTAGTGTCTGGATGGCAAGGATTCGTTTTCGGTTTTGTTTATTTGATTTTCACATGCAACATATGGACCTAGGGACAACCTATGTTTTTTGTTTTTTGTGTGCATACCTCCAACAAACCTCTAAGGGAGAGGTTTGTTGGAGGTATGCACACAAAAAACAAAAAACATAGGTTGTCCCCTTGATCTGAGGGAGGCGGGTGTTCTGTGAGTGCAGGGTATACAGACCAGTCACATCGTGGCCCACGTCCGATGATGGGCAGGACCACAAGTGATCCCACCCTTTCCAATTGTGCTGGCTGTGTGATATAAGACTGAGACTTTGACATGGTACGTTAGGCTCTGAGGAAGAGGCTGTGGCCTCGAAACGCGTTAGCCAGCCTGTCTGGGACACCAGCAGTATATGGTGGATTGGATGCATAGCCTTTAGTGCTCAAAATGCTTGCTATCTGAACCCGTTTGTGAGTATGTTTTTATGATCTTTTAATAAAATCTTTTTTACTGAGGATAATGCGCTAGGCCAGTGCGCCCTTGTGTGCTTTCTTGTTCTTCCAGTGTGTCGGGACTTCCCCAGTCCATCAAGTGGCAGCACGGTGGCACGTTACCGGGTGTTTATACAAGCAGATAATCCCTGTTTACCTTTGTGGAGAAGCCTTCTCTCCTTGAGCGCAGGAATGATCTAATATTTGGCTGTGCAACAGAATAAGTACTCTTATGGATGGGCCTGAGCCCGGTCACCAAACCAGGAAGATGATGGCAGACAGGCGGTCCGGCTGTTCAGATGATGATGATGGCGCTGGAACTGATGGTACACACTTGCTCTTTGCTCCTGGGAAAAAACAGCCATGCAAAGAGACTGCCACAAGCTCCTCCTCTGACTTAAATAAGTTCTCCCACAAGGCACTGTTCCTCCCAGGAGCCCTCACTGCAGCACAGCCTGATGGGTAGTGGAGTCCTTCCATATCAGAGTCTGATGACTTTTCCTTCTGTCACACTACAAGTCCCACAAGGCATCACTCATACAGAGATGCATTCTTTTTAACAAGTCAACACTAGGGGGAATCCTCCATAGTATTCCATGGGCACAAATGTCTTTATGCCAGAGGAGCACTGCTGGACTCCTGGCTACAATTCTTTATTTAAATAAAGGTAGAACACAAATGATCTCAATTTGTGTCACAAAATGTCATTGGATTCACATGAACATAATATTCATCATTATAATTACATGTTGTCTAACATATTACAATAGACAGAGGTAGAACAGGCATGTTCTCGTCACATACATATTATGCAATAGTTGCCTCTGTTCCGACTTTCCTCTTCCATTTTCATAGAACATAAAGGGAAAGGGGTTGTTATGGGAACTAAAAAGTATACATAAAAAAGTGGTAGTATATAGGGAAGGAGGGAGAAATGGGGAAATAAGGTGTATAGAAATATATGGTTCTGCTCTCTGTTCCATTCCTTACCCCCTTATCCATTCCAGAATAAGGAGTCCTTGTATAGAAACCAGGGTGTCCAGACCTGGAAATGCTTTTCATTTGGATCTTTAACCACTTGCCTACTGGGCACTTATACACCCTTCCTGCTCAGGCCAATTTTCAGTTTCAGCGCTGTCACACTTTGAATGACAATTGCATGTAACACTGTACCCAAATGAAATTTTTATCATTTTTTCCACACAAATAGAACTTTCTTTTGGTGGTATTTATTCACTGTTGGGTTTTTTAATTTTTTTCTTAAAAAAACGAAAAAAGACCGAAAATTTTGAAAACAAAAAAGTTTTAATTTGTTTCTGTCAGTCAATTTTGTATATAAGTAATTTTCTCCTTCACTAATGTACGCTGATGAGGCAGCACTAAGTGGCACTGAAGGGCACTAATTGGGTGGCACTGATGAGCAGGCACAGATGGGCACTGAAAGGCAGCACTGACTAGCATCACTAATGGGCACAGAGTGGTGTCATTGATGAGCACTGCTGGGGCTGTACTGAAATCAGGGCACTGATGATCAGTGCCCTGATTACCTGTACAGGTCTCCCCTGCGAGTAGATGCCGCTGAACGTCTCTCAACGCTACACACTCTGTCAGTGTGAGCCGAGGAGAGACAATAAATGGCATTTCCTAGTTTACATGTGACCGGCTGTGATTGGACACAGCTGATCACATGGGTGAAGAGCCGTGTCATCAGGTCTATACCAAGATCGGGGTTACACCATGTCCTAGGAACACGACGCAGCCACCATGCTTCATGCCCTGATGGGCACTCAAGAGCAGTGGTTCTGGGACGTTGTCCCAGAATGAGAGTGCCACCCCACTGTCGTCATTTTACTATACGGCGGGCGGCAAGTGCTTAAAGTGGAACTTCACTCTCAATCAGCACTATTTTTAATCGTTATGCTGCTAGCTTTAGTAAATAGATAGGAAAGTATATCATATTTACTTGTTATATACTTTTTTTTTTAACATTTCTTTAGTTACTTCCTGGATTCCAGGCCTAGGCAAATGATGTTATACATCCCAGGAGTCTTCAGGAGGGGTTTTCTCAGTTAAGCACATCCTCCTGCATACTTGAGCTAAGGGCAGACGGATTCCAGAAAGTAAATGCTACATGAATCATCTGCCTTACTTACGATGGCCATGGCCAAAAAGCTAGGGGGTGTTTGTCTCAGCAAAAAGGCATGGAGGGATTGGTGAGTTTGCTTTGAATATTAAAAATAAATTAGTGTTTTTGGTCTGCAGTGCAGTTCCATGCTAAGTCATTCTGTCAGTTGTTCCATTATCTGTATTTCAGTTACTCTGGAAATCCACTGTTCTATCTTGCGCTGGTCTGTCTTTTTCCACATGGCGGGTATACATGCCCAAGCTACATTTAAAGGCTAAACTCACCTTTCCAGGCAGAATTTCACTATTCATAGTAAATAGAGACCCTTTTCTAAAGTATTTTTTCGCCCAAGTCATCCCAATGTGCTTATTTATTTCTTACCTAGTCAAAGGCAGCCTTGAATCTATACCTCTCTTGTTCAAAATGTTAAAAAATGCATCTTAGCCCATCACTTCTTGTAGCATCATATGACTATCCAGGAAATTTCATATTTCATCATGCATTGCCTTACTGCAGCACATAATAGGGCGTGTTTTACCTTTGTGTACCACACCTCCCTCCCAAGTATACGTTATACAAGTACATGGGAGGGAGTGGATGGAGACACTCAGCTGTCATTGCGCTTGTGTGAACACACCAATTTCATTTTCAGGCCCCATTCACAACTTGCTTCTTGGGAGTGCATGTATTTTGGCATGTTTTCTCCATGACACGCATAGAGCAGCTCATTGATTTCAATGGGCTGCCCTACATGCAGAAAATTAGCTCATGGGACATTTTGGCATGTGTGGTTTACACTTTTTTTACTGTGTGTTTTGTTGTGTTTGTCACTTTATCAAATGGCAGAATGTGTTTTGAATAGAGAATTTTTATAACGATTCATTAATAGAGGGGTATCATGTACTGTAGCAGATAGACTGCTGGTTTGTCTGCAAAAGTCACATCTGTCAGAGTTTTAATGAAGGTTTTGACTGCCTACCAAAAGTCTTGCAGCTGAAGACAAAAAATATGTAGGAGCATTTTCTCACTCTTTTGACACCTCCAGTAGAAGGATGTTACTGGTGGGTTTATTTTATGTAACCGTTGAGGAGTTTTGTACCAGCGTGTCAGAATCCTGTTCTCCTGATATGTATTTGCCAATGCTGCTTTATGCGCACAAAAGGAGAATTTAATCTTTTTTGAGCCTGGGTAAAGGTGGTATGTAAGTCTTGTTTCCATATCAATAAAATGTTGGGGTCTTGTTTGTGTTATTTTCATATAAGCAGTGTCATGAACAGAGGGACCATCTGGGACTGTAACTCAAGATGTAGCGGACCAATGGACTAACCAGGTGTACCCAGGAACGGATCCTCACAGCTGCGGGAGCAGTGTGACCGCACTCAAACAGAGGTGTGTCAGAGTCGCAGGTTCTAAGGAGTCACCAAGAGCAACTGGAGGTGTGGATGCAAGGTAGCCCCCAGGTTTTAATTCTCTAGCACACTCGTGCGGGCACCGTGCAACCAAATAGTACGCTGGAAGGACACGGGGTAAACACGGGCACTGTACTGAGAGAGACATACACAGCAACAGGAAATGAAGGGATCCATGGACAGAAACCAAAGGAAATATAATTGTACAGTCGGAGGAAAACACTGAGAAGAAAGACAGGATCAAACTCACAGAATAAGGAAATACTCAGAAACAGCAAATGCCAGAGGAACAGGAGGGTCTGGCTTCAGCATGGAGACACGTTGCTCGAACACTAAGCCACAGATGCAAAGGCTTAATAATACCTAGGTTCAGGGCGGATTGGCAGGAACCCAAGCAGCTCAAACAGGAGGTAAAACCCAGTGCCGGATCAATGTACACAGAACCGGGACAAGCAGGGAGAATAATATGGACAAGGAATCTCAAATAGGGAGTTTATTTACAAATTCCCAGCCCGTTGTGTTCAACGGGAGCGCATCTAACACGGAGATGCACTCGGCACTAAACGGGGATATTTTCCCCTGATCGCGGCCCCTCCCCCCCCCGCAGCTGCTGCACTGCGGGAACGGACAGGAGCCGCCGAACGGCGGCTCCGCCCCTTTTCCGACAGCAGACAGGCTGGAATTCGCACCGGACAGGTGTGAATCCAGCCTTATGGTCTGATTTATTATTTTGGCCATAGGACTAAAGTTAAGTTCAAAGATTATTTTTTAGGTTAATAGGGATGTTGGTGCCCAGATATCTAATATGCAAATTTGACCATTTGAATAAGATTTTTTTTTTTTTTTTTCCTCAATCAAAATTTTTATTTAAGTTGCAGAAAACAGATAGAAAGGTTACAATTAGAGTTGAGCGAACCCGGACTGTAAAGTTCGGGTCCGTACCGAACTTTGGGGTGTCCGGGACCCGGACCCGGACTTTTCAAAAAAAGTCCGGGTTCGGGTCCTTACCAGTTTAAACGTATAATCTATAGACCCGTGGTTGTAGGGATAATTGGATTTTTTATTAGAAACTTGAATTGAAATCAGGATACCGGTTTTATTATTTAGTCTGGTATTCCGACCTAAGTGTGGACAGGCCACGCTTAAGGTCGGACAGACGACAGCCTTTTCCCCGCCTCGGCGGCAAGCCGCCGAGGACAGGCAAGGGCGTCACGTCGTCGACGCCCCCCCCCTCCCCGGCGCTAGTCCCCTTTTATAGGGGCAAATCACGGCTCACGTAGAG
>BLSH010222107.1:53849-74578 GCA_018402905.1 Glandirana rugosa | reverse complement strand
AAAGGGAAATGCTGTCACTTACGTCAAAGCTTGTTTAAAGCTTTCTTTGAGAGGCCTGCACCACCATCGGGCTCCAACCATATCGCTCATTTAGAGACTGTACAGGAAGGACATCCACCCAGGGTTCCAACCATATAGCTCATTTAGAGACTGTACAGGAAGGACATCCACCCAGGAGAAGCTGAAATATGCCCCCCCCCAGACCACCAGAATGGGGCTCCAACCATATAGCTCGTTTAGAGACTGTACAGGAAGAACTTCCAACCAAGAGAGGCTGAACTTGGCTGGGGCGACAAGCGGTAAGGGATACCTCACGACTCCAGTCCTGATCAGGTGAGGAAAAAAAGGAGAATGCTGTGAGCCGGGTCTGTCTTTGATTTATAGTTAACCAGTCCTATCATGTTGTGGGGGCGGAGCCACAACCCATGTGTATGCTGCCATGATGCACCAGGAAATGAAGATACTTGATTTAAAAAAGAAAATAGATTTATAAATAGCATCTAGTGGTTTTCTGGGCATTAACAAGTACAGGATCTTGGTACTTGTTATATTCAGGTGACCTGATATTAACTGATCTGATTACAACAACTTTGAGATGGGAAACTATCATGTTTCTATAGATACCTTTATATGTGACATACAATTCCCCTCAGATGTCTTTAATATACATATAATTGTACATTGCTTTTTGGAAACAGTTGTGTTACACAAAACCGAAACAAGATAGATGTAGAATCTTTGAAAAACATTATAGTACATGGAAATGTTATTATTTGAAGGAACAGTTTACTAGCTTGGTAGCGATTTACCAATGTATCAGCAGTATACACAAAAAACACTACTGAATGCTATGAAAATGGTATACAATATATGCAATAGTACTATAGCATATAATCTAAAAAGTTTGTCCTATGCTAATACTGTTTAGAGGATGGAAAAATGGAACTCCACCAAGGCAGCAGCCAATTTATGTTCACAGTGAGTAAAAAAAAAATCTTCCCTTTGTCAATTAATTCCATGTTCATCGGTGATGAACTCTAATATTTATAATTGGTCTGTTGAGGAACTGTCCAGGACAGATACTTGGATGCTGCCATTTTTCACTATGAAAATGCTAACCCTGGCATTCTAGTGTCATTGGTCGGTAGGTCTGGTTTACTGAAGTAAAATGAATGTTCATTGTGCTTAGGAAATAAGGTATTGCTGAGTTTATTTCAATCAAACAGTCAATTATGTGCTACCAAAAATCCTGCTTTTTACATTTCCTATGCACATGATTTTGGATATGTTCACCTAACATTTACTTTGCTAATTCAACAGCCTCTACCTCTTTAGCAAGCCAACCTCAGTTGGTCACTGTGACAGCCATTAAAAGAGCAATTTCAGGAGTAGGATGCCAAATTCTCATGACAAATTTCCGGCAACAACATCTGTCCGTAACTAGCATATAAAACCAAAGCCATGCCATTTGTCTTTCGTCTGCTTTTACTGAAACCTCT
The DNA here is from genome assembly GCA_018402905.1 of Glandirana rugosa. Lineage (NCBI taxonomy): Eukaryota > Metazoa > Chordata > Amphibia > Anura > Ranidae > Glandirana > Glandirana rugosa. The sequence goes on along the minus strand of BLSH010222107.1, from coordinate 73,079 downwards.
TTTGCGTTGCTCATGATATATATTTTATACATTTTTTAAAAAGGAGGTATTTCTACATGCAATGCAGAAAGTATGAATAACAGCAAAATTGTCAGATAAAGAACAAAAATACACATTCATAGTTTTCTAATGGTCTACAAGTGAAACTGGTACAGGAATAATCTTTTCATGAGCTCTACAAGCTAAAAAATATAACATAATTTCAACGTCTTTCATCGTTACAGTAGGCACACTTGATTGCAATGCTCACTTAATAATTACAACACTGTTTCCAAGAATTAAATTCTCACTGGCATCACACAAATCATTTATTTTACATTGACCCGGCTCTCAGTCACATTTCACTTATATAACACTTCATCCTTATCTTAAATCTTTTGGCAACAGATACCCATGCATCCAATAGAGTACATCATTCTGTCATACTACTCTGTGCAAATTGGTGCCCTACTGTCAGCATACAGATAGTGTCCCTAGTGGATATGAAACACAGAACATCAGCACTTAAAGACAAACATGTGAACAGCTTAAATATGAAAACACTGATTAGCAAAGTTTTATATTTGATCTAGACCAGGCATGTCCACCACCAGTAGAGATTTATTTATGTTTTCTGATGTGTTTTTACATAACCTGCTAGAAATTTCTTTAAACTTTTAAACTTTTTATTTTAGGATACCAGTCAAGAACAAGTGCTGTCATTCATATACCTGGAGAAATGTGAAAACATAAACCCCCTGGCATACTAATATCAGCCTCTGTGCCCATTGATGCTTCCAAGGAATGTACCAAGAAAAAGGGGCATCGATCTAAAAAAACTGGTATGCTGTGCTGAAGAACACAGAATTTACCACATCTTTGGTGCCTGTTATATCAGTTCACTGTGGGGGCAAATACACTTTTACAAAATAACCTAACCATATGCTGTCCATCAGCACCAAGCTTCATTCAGTAGCTTTACTAAGCCTGGGCACCTAAGACACACAGCTTTCAGGTCACTTGGCAAATACTTTGCGGCTGGTGTTAAACACAATCTCTTGCAGGGTGCCCTGTAGTATTACTTACCTGGATAGTCCCTATTTTCAGACCTTGTTTTCTGGCAACTTCTGCTAAGTACAAGGAAGTGTTATCACACTTGCCATTGAATTTGCACTATAAGGTACTGTTATATGTTAAGGAAAGCCAAGCGAAAGCATGAGCTAGGCTCTTGATAAGCTATTGGAATCATGTATCAATTAGGTTGCTACTCTGTTTACATTTCAGTGTTTTTTTTTTTTAATAGGCCTCCTTTTGAACAAAAATCTGTCACAGGAGCAGGGTGTTGCCATTATGTTCATATTTAAAGTGCTTTGACACAGTCGACAGATTTTTATCAGTACCGTATGATGCTCCATGATAGTGTTCGGCTATTCTCATTCTTAATGGTCTGGAAGTGCACCCCACATATTGTTTCTTGCACCTACTGCACTCTATAACATATATTACATTCTCTGTGCCACAGTTAACATAATCTTTAATGTCAAATTGTTTTACAGTAACACAGCAGATGACTACCCTATGTTGTCTGGAATGCTTATTACAAAAGCGGCAAGTATTTGTACTGCAAATATAAGACCCCTTGGTATTTAAAGTGGTTGTCAACCAGTGACAACCACTTTAACCTACAGGTAAGCCTATAATAAGGCTTACCTGTAGGTGCCCTGCATACCTCCCAAACATGCACAGCTCAGGAGATATGCAGTGTACTAGATGTGCCAACGTCATTTCGGCACGCGCAGTGAAGAAACAGCCTCCATGCTGTTTCTTCATTGAGATCGTGACTGGCATGCGCGGGAGTGACGTCACGCGACTCCGGTCAGTCACAGAGCCGGAGTTGAGGCCCCGCAAGGAAGAGGGGCTGAAGATGGACACTGCCTGCACAGGGGACATTGCTAGATGTCGCAGGCTTCGTTATATTATGATAAAAATGCCGCGCTGAACCAAAAACTTTGCAAGGTGACCAGTGAGTTTGCATAAATCAATTCAATCGGTGACACAAATAAGCATAACACTTAAATATAGTGCTTAGAAGTCCATATGTGTAGACAACAGTCCATATATGTAAACAGGTAATTATCTTCAGATGGATAAACCATGATAGAAAGTGACATGCAGGTGAAATATTCCCACCCCCACAGACAAGATAGGTACTCTTACCAGACAGAGCTGATAAAATGGCTCAATAGACACATAAGGAAACCAAGCACCTCGTGTTTCCACCACTCAGTGAAGTGTATAATTGGGTAACTCTTACCCTAAATTGATTAACATCAAGCCCATATGTTGCTCAATCACAGTCCTTCTCCTCTATGGGGTCCAAGGCAGGATGGCCACTTAAGCTCGAATGCAGGAGGAAGCCATCAAAGGTGGGATAAAGAGTATAAAAAACTCCACATAGCGTAAACCCGTTTAAAAGTGAAAGCTAATTTATTAAAACATTGCACTTACATTTGATGTCAAAAGAAAGCTGAACAGCAAGAGCGTTACACAGGACACCGCCACTTCCGTTCGTGAGGACGTCCGGTCGGCGCACAATGGCCGGAAGAGGAAATACAAACAAACAGGATAAAAACAGGCCGGACATTTACTGCCAGTGTCAGCAACATATGTTATGTAGCATTATCCGACAATCATGCACTATACATAACACATAATGGGTACAAACAATGGTAAAATTATGGTTGGAATAAGAACGAGAAGTATATATAGCATAACATGAGATTTGACATAAAACCAAATAAATAATAATATATATGTAAAAAAATATATAAAAAAACTGCAGCACTTAAAATTGTACCATTAAGAAATTACTCCCCACACGATTGGATATATAGTAATAATATTATACTCCCCTCAAACTAACTAATCATATGCACTATACATAACAGGGGGATTAAAAAGGGATGGATTAGATAAATTGGAGTGTACCATATCGTTATCCAGCCACCTAGGCCACTGTCTAGTGGGATTGGAGATCAAATACCTTTGTATATTGATTTTCCAGATAAATCTGTGAACATTGATAGAAGTATTACATTTATTGATGTTTTTAGGGGGGACATACTTGAGACCTTTGTCTAAAATTAGTTTTTCATTGTCAGATAAAACGGCCTTACTGAGATGAAAAATTCCTTGCCCGACTTGGTTCTGGGCCTCTTTCCTCCAGGCTCTCCTCCCCCCTCTTGAACCTCTCTTCGTTCCAAATCTGGTCTGAGATTGGGTCTTTCCCTGGGAAAATCCCGATGCTGACTATTGGGGTTGGGTTGGTTGTATGTATAGGGAGATCTCTCCCCTAAATTCAGTTCAGGCGAATGAACATATAGCTAATATCAAGAAAGGATCCACTAACCTCACGGTCCCTAAGCACTATTTAACCACTTCAGCCCTGGGAGGATTTAACACTTTAGGACCAGAGCACTTTTTGCGATTCGGCACTGCGTCGCTTTAACTGACAATTGCGCGCTTGTGTGATGTTGTACCAAAACGAAATTTGCGTCCTTTTTTCCCACAAATAGAGCTTTCTTTTGGTGGTATTTGATCACCTCTGTGTCATTTTTGATCGCCGCTATAAACAAAAGAAGAGCGACAATTTTGCAAAAAAAAACAAATTTCTTACTTTTTGCTAAAATACAAATCCAAAAAAATATATATAAAAAAACATTTTTTTTCCATCGGTTTTGGCGATTTATATTCTTCCTCATATTTTTTGTAGAAAAAATCGCATTCTGCGTTTATTGATTGGTTTGCGCAAAAGTTGCCGCGTTTACGGACGATGACATTTAATTTCTGGGGTTTTTATTTATTTTTTACTAGTAATGGTGGCGATCTACAATTTTTAGCAGTACTGCGATATTGCAGCGGACATGTCGGACCATTATGACACTTTTTTGGGACCATTGGCGTTTATACAGCGATCAGTGCTATAAAAATGCACTGATTACTGTGTAAATGCCATTGGCAGTGAAGGGTTTAATCTGCAGGGGGTGCTCTAAGGGTTAACTGTGTTCCCTGGGTGTGTTCTAACTGTATGTGGGCTGCCCTGGCTGGGGAAAGGGGATGATCTCAGTTTCCATATAGAGGAAGCCTGTGATCATCGCCCTTCCCCCTTCAACAGAACGGAGATCCGTGTTTACATACACGGACCTCCGTTCTTTCACTGCGGGGGGGCCATCGCAGGTAGCCGGCGCACCCGCTCCCTGGACCCCCCCGGACACAGTGAGCACACGAGTGCGCCTCCGGCGGCGCGCGCTCACAGCACTAGTTATCGCATCCACCGTCATGTGACGGCGGTTTGCGATAACGAGCCACTCTGTCGCCGTCAAACTGCGGTCGGCAAATGGTTAAAATGTCATGATAGGAATCCAGAGGGCACGGAGTTTCTTATTATAGACCAGTATGTGTCCCCATGGAGAGGCAGTTCATGCATTAGAGGTGTGTCACCTTTGGAGACATACTGGATATATGAATTAAGGTGTTACTGGCCCTATGGAATGAATGTGGATTGGGATATAAATTATTTTATTAACCAATCCTGATTATTTGTTGTCAACACACATTCTTTTCCATTGGGACTATGTTCTCCTGACTATATTCTGGTATATCCTACTATCTTTCCAATTTACCACTTGTCCTATTTATACTTGTTTAGTTCGTTTGAGGGGAGTATAATATTATTACTATATGTCCAATCATGTGGGTGGTCATCTCTTAATGGTACAATTTTAAGTGCTGCCGTTTTTTATATTTTTTTTATATATATTATTATTTATTTGGTTTTATGTCAAATTTCATGTTACGCTATATATACTTCTCGTTCTTATTCCAACCACAATTTTACCATTGTTTGTACCCATTATGTGTTATGTATAGTGCATATGATTGTCGGGTAATGCTACATAACATATGTTGCTGACACTGGCAGTGAATATCCGGCCTGTTTTTATTCTGTTTGTTTGCATTTCCTCTTCCGGCCATTGTGCGCCGACCGGACGTCGTCACGAATGGAAGTGGCAGTGTCCTGTGTGACGCTCTTGCCGTTCAGCTTTCCTTTGTCCCTCCCGACTGGGCGTGCCGATCCGAGCATGTTTTGACATGATAGATGGATTCTATCCCCATGTGTCCAGCGCGGCTTGAACGGCTTGCTTGCCATGCGGTCCGTTCGGACATTCTGATTGGACTGCTGGTTTCTTTGGAATTAGACTTCCCTGGCCGGACATCCTGCCTGTAGTCACTATACGTTTTTTGATTCCTTGTCCAATTTTATTTTTAACTGTTTAAAGTAATACACGTATAGGTAACACTATCTACACATACCAATGGTCTATGATTTATTGATGGGATAGCCATGTCCTATTCGGACATACTTTGGGTACACTTTCAGAGCCTGAGCTGTGGACCGGACATCAGGGGTCACATGTCCTGGAAACCAACAGCAATATGCTCTTGACGATTGAAAGTGAGGCTTGCAACTCACGCCCTTGGCAGGAGTATGATGACCATCAATTACAGTCTTTTATGGACTAATATAAATAGCGCAGTACTGGGGAGCGGACCCACACCCAGTTGAAGTCCCCTAGAGTTGAAACGCATCGGGTGAGTGAGTGTCTGCTCCATGCTACTACGCCCAGCCTGTGTACACATCGCTTCCATGTTTTGCCTATTATTTTGACATCAAATGTAAGTGCAATATTTTAATAAATTAGCTTTCACTTTTAAACAGATTTACGCTATGTGGAGTTTTTTATACTCTTTATCCCACCTTTGACGGCTTCCTCCTGCATTCAAGCTTAAGTGGCCATCCTGCCTTGGACTCCATAGAGGAGAAGGACTGTGATTGAGCAACATATGGGCTAGTTGTTAATCAATTTAGGGTAAGAGTTACCCAATTATACACTTCACTGAGTGGTGGAAACACGAGGTGCTTGGTTTCCTTATGTGTCTATCGAGCCGTTCTATCAGCTCTGTCTGGTAAGAGTACCTATCTTGTCTGTGGGGGTGGGAATATTTCACCTGCATGTCACTTTCTATCACGGTTTATCCATCTGAAGATAATTACCTGTTTACATATATGGACTTCTAAGCACTATATTTAAGTGTTATGTTTATTTGTGTCACCGATTGAATTGATTTATGCAAACTCACTGGTCACCTTGCAAATTTTTTGGTTCAGCGTGGCATTTTTATCATAAAATACTATATACAATTTATGTTGAGATTGTGATGCCAGCTACTTGTTCACGTTTTTTTACTAGAGGAGCGCAACTTTTTATATAATCTGTTTTAATTTCGTTATATTCCACAGAGAATTTGGTGACAAAAGTGGCAATGTTCTGTTCCCATTAGTTTTCTTGTTTACCGTTTTTCTGCTATTGATCTTATCCAATAGGTTTGATTTATCCTTTCCCGAGGCCAGGCGACATGCTTTTTCAACATTCCACTTGTCATATTGTCATGACCTCAATCTCGACTTCATGACTTCACATTCCTGCCTGTATGCTGAATCAGAGGAGCAATTTCGTCTAGCCCTAGTGAATTCGCCTATTGGGATTGATTGTTTACTATGTGAGGGATGGCAGCTGGAGGCCAATAATAGTGAATTACCCGCACACTCTTTGCGGTATGTGCAGGTATTCACCATGCCTGACTTGGCATCTCCTGTTAGGGTGACATCCAAAAAGTTAATAATCCTATCATGGCTCTCTGAACTGAATTCCAAATTAAGAGGGTTCTGATTTACCCACGATACAAAAAACTCACACTCCTGTCATGAGCCATTCCAGACCAGCAATAAATAGTCTGAATCTGCCGTACCACTGGACTGAGCCCGCACATGGGTTGGTATGTGAGAAGAGATAAATCTCCACCCACCAACCCATGTACAGGTTAGCCAGGGACAGCGAGAAACGAGCCCCCATAGATGCTCCTCTGCATTGCAGATAGAAGATCCGATCAAACATAAAATTATTATGTTTTAAAGGGAAATCAACCGCCATGACCATGCTATCAGAGGAGCCTCATACATTCTATAGTGTGTTAAATGGTGTTGTAGGGCTATGATGGCACGGTCGTGTGGAATGCAGGAATATAATGATTTAACGTCCAAATTAAGCCATGAATAACTGTCCTTCCATTTAACCTCCTGAATGTGTTGGAGTACCGTTGAGGTATCCCTAATATGCCCCGGTAATCTAGTTACCAACGGCTGGAGGTAACCAACTACCCACCAGTGCTGTGTTATTGCCTAGGCCGACAAGGCCCAGGCCTAGGGCGGCACTTTGGGGGGGCGGCGCCAGCAGCTGCCCGCCCCTCCTGTCCTCCTCCTCCCGAGTCAGCACATTCTCTACAGAGGTCACTGGCTGCAGTGTTCGGCCAGCGTCTCTCAGAGCAGAGTGTGTGCTCACAGTTCCCCCCTCCCCTCTTCATAGACAGGAGACTAGGAGAGCACAGAGAGAGATCATCAGCTCCTTTGTCGTGACTCCTTAAGGTGCACATGGAGTCATCAGTACTGTCGGATTGTGACTTCAGCAGGCAGACTTAGCTACACAGTGTATATCCTGGATGGGTGGAGTAAGATACCGATCCTCCACTGTCTCTCCTTGCAAACCTCACCCTGCTTATCTGTGCTCCAGCTTTCACTTTGTTTCTCCCATCTCACTGACTGTTATCAGAAATAGGGATTCTCTGGCAATTAACCCTCTGTGTCCTTGGTGCTAGGAGAGGATTGTGCTTCTCTTCTCTGCCTTTCATAGCTACCTGTATGGCTAATGCTGCCTTTTGAAATATGATGAAAATGTAATTTCTCATTCTAGGTCAGTCTTCATTTTATTGTCCATCCTGCTGACTATATTTAAAGCCAAGTTCCACTCATTTAAAAGTCAGTAGCTACAAAAAAGTGTCACACTCACCTGTCCCGCGATCCAGCAATACGGCCACCTGAAGCCTTGCTCCTCTCCCCCACCTCTCCCCAGCATCACTAGTCTGGGCACCCAGCTCTGACAGCTTGTGGCTTCACAGCTGGGTGCACACTGCGCATGCACAAGTCGAGCTGAGCATTGTGAATGGCCGGGTAATCTTCTGGGACCTGTGACGTGTCCCAGAAGATCACAGGGAGGGAGGGGGGTGAGGAGAACGTCCCCCTCGGCTCTGCTCCCCCCCAAAAAAAATGACATGCCAAATGTAGCATGTAAAGGGGTCAGGAGTCCTTAACTACTTGAAGACCACTGACCGCAGTCTGACGGCGACAAGATGGCACAATATCACAAACTGCCGTCATATGACCACGGCTGGTAAACATGGATCTCCGTTCTGACAGAGGGGGAAGGGCGGTGATCACAGGCATCCTGTATATGGAAGCCGTGATCACTCCCCTCCCCCTGCCAGCCCAGTCCACATACAGTTAGAGCACACCCAGGGAACACAGTTATCCCTTAGATCGCCCCCTGCAGGTTAACCCCATTCACTGCCAATGACATTTACACAGTAATCAATGAATTTTTATAGCACTGATCGCTGTATAAATGCCAATGGTCCCAAAAAAGTGTCAAAATGGTCCGGCATGTCTGCTGAAATATCGCAGTACCGATAAAAATCACAGATTGCCGCCATTACTAGTAAAAAATAAAAAAAATAAAAACTCCAGAAATGAATTCTCATGGTTTGCAAACGCGACAACTTTTGCGCAAACCAATCAATCAATAAACGCCGATTGCGATTTTTTTTTTTTACCAAAAATATGAGGAAGAAATTAAATCGGCCAAAACTGATGAAAAAAACAGTTTTTGTATATATATTTTTTGGATTTGTATTTTAGCAAAAAGTAAAACATTTTTTTTTTTTTTGCAAAATTGTCGCTCTTCTTTTGTTTATAGCGGCGATCAGAGATGACGCAAAGGGGATCAAATACCACCAAAAGAAAGCTCTATTTGTAGGAAATAAAGGACATAATTTTTTTTTCAGTACAACGTCGCACGGCCGCGCAATTGTCAGTTAAAGCAACGCAGGGCCGAATCGCAAAAAGTGCTTTGGTCCTAAAGTGTGAAATCCTTCCGGGGCTGAAGTGGTTAAAGCATAAGCTCCACTTTAAGACTTACAGCTATTTCTTTTCTTTTTTTTTTGTTGGTGTCTTTTTAAGTACACATGTCTCTATTCAGAGTGATCAGCACAGTTTGCTAAAAAGGCCAATGATTTTGCCCAGCCTCCTTATGATCTATCCAATCTGTTGTGCCTGCCCCATCAACTGTGTCCACACTCCACCCTCTGATGCACACACAGACACACTTTCTGTGTGTATGTCAAGGTGTGCAGAACAGGTATGATTAAAATGCAGTTGGAGACCCTTTATTGGGCACTGGTCAGGCTGCAATGATGGGCACTGATGAGGCTATTGTGATGGGCACTGATGAGGCTGCGGTGTTGAGCACTGGTAATGCTGCATTGATGGACACTGATGAGGCAGCCCTGACGGGGCTGCATTGATGGGCACTGGTGATGTTGCATTGATGGACACTGGTGATGTTGCATTGATGGACACCGATGAGGCAGCACTGACGGGGCTGCATTGATGGGCACTGGTGATTTTGCATTGATGGACATTGAGGAGGCAGCACTGATGGGGCTGCATTGATGGGTACTGATGAGGCTGTGCTGATGGGTACTAATGAGGCTGCATTGATGGGCACTGATGAGGCTGCATTGATGGGCACTGATGAGGCTGCATTGATGGGCACTGGTGAGGCTGCATTGATGGGCACTGATCAGGCTGCACTGATGGGCACTGGTGTTTCTGTATTGATGGGCACTGATGAGGTGGCACTAATGAGGCTGCATTAATGGGCACTGGTGATGCTGCGCTGATGGACACTGGTGAGGCTGCATTAATGGGTACTGAGGAAGCTGCACTGATAGGCACTGATGAGGCTGCGCTGATGGGTACTGATGAGGCTGCATTGATGGGCACTGGTGAAGTTGTGCTGATGGGCACTGATGAGGCTGCATAGATGGACACTGATGAGGCTGCACTTGCTATCCACTTTTAATGCACAAATAGGAAGAGGTGGAGCTCTAAAAGGAAAAAGGAGCCTAAAGAGGAAGGGGTTTGGTTTACAGATGACAGGGTGGGTCTTAAATGGGTAGGGGGTGCACAAGTTTAGTCATGCCTAGGGCAGCACAAAACCTAAATACACTACTGCTACCCGCTGTCCCAGTGTTTCAAAATGAGAACCAATGCCTGCTACTATAGGTCTCCCTTGTATGGGGGTGGTTTTTTTGTGTAATTTAGGCATATGATGGAAGATGGTAACTTTGGGAAATTTAACCATCAGAGAATGGGCTGTTTTAGAATCTAGGAATCCCATTCCCATACCTGTGTCAAGCAGATCAGATAATTGTTGCCTGAACACTGGGGTGAGATCAGTAGTAAGTGTACGATATGTGGTGGTATCTTGCAGCCGGCGCAATGCTTCACTTTTATAGTCCTCAGCATCCAAAACTACAATGGATCCGCCCTTGTTGGTCACCCTAATTAATATATCTGTACGTGTTTTAAGGCTATTGACCGCAGATCTTTCCAAAGGTGTCAGCATATCTCTGCCATAGATAGGTTGAGGAGAAGTTTTATCCACAAGTTTGGAACGATCTTTTTCCACTAATGTTGGAAAGGTTTCTATGGCTGGATTCCTAGAGTTGAGTGGATAAAAATATCTGTCCCCGGTATAAATGGAATTGCGTGGAATACCATACATACCACCCGTGGATTCCGATTGGAGCCCCTCCAGAGCAGATCTACCAATATGATCTTGCAAATTAAAGCTGATTTGGGGTGCTTCCCCCATTTCATGCTCTCGGGAGGCTCCAGCCGAATCCATGGGAGAAACAAAATGCTATCTAAGGGTTACATTACGCACAAATCTGTTAAGATCTAATAATGTATTGAAAATATCAAAATGCACCTGTGGAGCATAGAAAGTACTGAAATTTCAGCAGTGGTCAACAATGTCTGTGAGAGATGAATGACATTAGTAATACAGTCTGTCACCTGTCCTAATCCTTCTTGTCCCTCATTTGGCGATGATAACTTGTCCTTTTTGTCTCTCCCTCCTTGTCTTTTTCCCCTTCGTTTGGGGGTCTTGTTCCGTTTTTCTTCTGTCTCGCTCATTGGGTTTTTTGACCCATCTTTGGAAAAAAATGATGACACAGAGCTTCTGGAATCACCTGAATATCCCTCTCCTATGGTGTCAAAATGTTTTGACTGAGAGTCCGACACTTCTAGTGAGCTAAAGCTAACATGTCTGTGACCTCTCCATCGTTATCTCCTGCAATTCTTTAGAATTGACTGGGGTCTGTCATTTCATTTATGGACATAGACATTGCCTGTTTGATAGTCCTACAGATCTCTCAAATATTTCTGTCTCTTCTTGCACATGATTTCTTTTTCATGGGTGCTTATACTCATAGAAAGATCTTCATTATGAGATAAATATATTGTTAATGTTTCATGAGATTGCAATGATTCCTTCAAGGTTTCAATATCTTCATTGAATGTGCTCAGCAGTTTCTCCTCATGAGCTGCAATTAACTCCATAAGCTCTAATGAGCATTTGGACAAAACGTTGTTCCAATCTGCCATTAATTAGTCCGTGTATATGGTAGAGGGGAACTTTTTAATTCTCACGGGATCATTTATTCTTTTATGTATTGTCTTAAGCCAGTGGTATCCCACTATAAGCGTATCTCCTTCATAGATGCTTTTAAACAATGTATTGCATACAGTCTCTTCCAAAATTGGGACGGGATCTTGGGTATACACCTGAGATATTTTGGATTGTTGATCCATTACTGATCAAAGCACTCTGCTGTATATCAGCCCAAACAATGTCCAAATGTTCAAATATTATTGAGTACTCACTGGTATTAATTTGTAAATGGTATATATTGGGGAATATTCACTAGTTTTTTCTCTTGTTAAAAGAAGTCCTTAAATCCACGGAGCGTTTTGCTGGAGAAAGTCATGAGCTTACAAACACACAATTGCTACGCTCTGATCAGTGGAACACAGGTGAACCTTGAGAGTGATGTTCTGGGTGCCTGCGCTGCGGTGCTCTTCCATGCACCATAATGCCAAATGATCAGTAGAAAAAAAGCAGCCGGCCACTCCACAATCCTCTGATAATGCTGATTTATTAACCCCTCCAGATCCGCGCTATTGCCGAAGTACGGCTCCAGCACGGATCTGAATTGCCGGGGCCCCTGTGCACGCTCCCATCGCGCCCCTTACAGTGGCGACGCATGTGTGCGGCCGCTACATGCTGCGTGGGCGTGCCCGCGGGTCGGGCGGTCTCGATGTCCGCTCAAGACCCGCGATCGTCTGACAGAGCTGCAGAACGGGGAACCGCCGATGTAAACACGGTGGTTCTCCGTTCTTTTACAGGGGACATGACAGATCTACTGATCCCTGTCACTGGGATCAGTTAGATCTGTTATGTCCCGACCAGCCCCGCCCCCCCCCCACAGTTAGAACACACCCAGGGAATACAGTTAACCCCTTCACTGCCCCCTGCACGTTAACCCCTTCGATGCCAATGACATTTATGCAGTGGACATTTAAATTTCTGATCACTGTATAAATGTCATTGGTCCCAAAAAAGTGTAAAAAATGTCCGACATGACCGATGCAATATCGCAGTCCCGATAAAAAATGCAGATCGCCGCCATTACCAGTAAAAAAAATTAAAATAATAAAAAACGCCATAAATCAATTCCCATGGTTTGTAGACGCAATAACTTTTGCGCAAACCAACCAATATACGCCGATTGCGATTTTTTAAATCAAAAATATGTAGAAGAATATATATCGGCCAAAACCTGATGAATAATTTTTTTTTTGGATTTATATTATAGCAAAAAGTAAGAAATATTGTACTTTTTTGCAAAATTGACGCTCTTTTTTTGTTTATAGCGGCGATCAGAAATTACGCAAAAGTGATCAAATACCACAAAAAGAAAGCTCTATTTGTGGGAAAAAAAAGGACACAAATTTTGTTTAAGTGCCCAGTAAAGAAGTGGTTAATATACCGTACCAGTGAGTACAAAAAGAAAGCAAATGCGTTTCCGCCTTTCAAGCCTTGTTCACTGTACACAAGTGAAAATTAAAATGAACATATATACATACATGTGATACCATGGCCACCTCCCATCTCCTTAATCGTTAACCCTTATTGTTGCAGGGTGCTAATAATCGTAGCCAGACTCATGGTGTTAACTCGTCTGCACTCAGCCTATAGAGCACATAAATAAAATTAATACAAAACAGATGGAAGGCACCATTAAGAAAATATATATAGAAAAAAAGAATATGAAAACAGGGTAGAATACAGCAGAGTTTATATAATGATGGTCAGCATTACTACCTCAATGATCAATGTGTGCTCAAATATTACCCAATGTTCACCTTTCTTCAGATTTGGTTGCATCTTAAGCTCCCAATATACCCCATAGCAAAGTGTAGATAAAACACCAAGACTGGAAGTCCGCTTCTCTGGGTTCCCGAATTGATTCTGCAAACTGTCTACCAAAACAGGGGTGATGTGTTAGGGAGACTGAATCTACGAGGACTAATTTCAAATAATAGAGATTTATAATCACCCAGAATACAAATTACAGAACCATGCACTATTACATAGAATCCACACAAATCTCAGACACAGCTACTTCTACTCACCCACTGTACGTCACCCAGACTATTCAATTCTCAATAAAGTTTTTCCAGGTATCAGGATAATACCCAATGTTAAAATTCATTTTATAGCAATTTAAGTTCTTTACCAAACAAGAAAGCTATAAAAAAAAAAAAATCGTCATACTCTCCAGCTATTCTAGAAAGATGGCTTAATTTAAAAAGGTAGGTTCATATTTTTATTAGTAGCTACTTCTAATGACCACTTCACCTTAATTCATGCAAACATGAATAATGTAAGAAAAAAGTAATAACTGTAATAAAGATTTCCCTGAATCTTTTAATAGCGTTTAATTGGGAAATGATGAGCTCTTTCAAGAGGTACCGTTTCATCTCTGGGTCAAGATGTACATTATATTCAGTATTGCTTGACCTAATGAAGAGGAAAGATTTCCAAACCATGTCCTGAGGTATGAATCATTCCAAATTATCCCAACAGTGTAAATACTCATGACTTGGTAATGTCACACATCAATTTTAAGGTAACCTTTCTGACCTTTCTTTCTAAAAATGCTAGTTGTCCGACGGTCGTGCTAACTCTCTGGTTCCAATACTTTGAGTCTCTGACCCAGAACAAATATGCAGATTTGACTTTTATATGACTTTCCTGATATGCTATTCCTGAAATGTTCCAGGTCAGAGATTTCAACAATAGTAAAGCCAGTAGGTCAGCATAAGTGTCTGGTTTTAAAACATAAATCTACCTTCATAACAAATCCTCCAAAGAGGACTATGAAATCATCAACTTTATATCTAGTGTATCTAGTGTTCATTGTCTAGCTTGATTCTCTGTTAAAATGTTAAACCATTTTATTTTGAAACTTCAAAATATTTCCAAACAGTCTACAGAATGACCAAGACATTTCATTTACTAAACCTTATGTATGTACTTTGGTTCATAAATCCCTTGTGGGCAACCAAATTGTAAACTGTAACTATGCAAATATGGTGAATTTACTAAGAAGTGCCTTTTGCTATGTAGTGTCTACTCCAATGGTTAGGTTTTGCCCAAAAAGGTTCAGATATTGCATTTGCTATGCATATTCACATAGTCATGCAATCCTGCATCACTAAAATCTCACACCTTTAATAATTTATTGTAATTTCAAAAGCAATTTTCAATCTTTATAAATTTGTAGCTTTCATTAAAATAATACCTATCCTAAGTGCTTTGTTCAGACATTACTTGTTATAGAGAAAATCAGTTAAGGCAGCGCTTTAAAATGGATAGCTAAATTTAATGTCTAATATATATATATATATATATATATATATATATATATATATATATATATATATATATATTATATATATATATATATATATATATATATATATATATATATATATATATATATATATATATAGTACTAAGCAATACAACAAATAAACAAATACATCTAAAAAAACAAATGTACAGTAGATCCATGCCTCAAAGTGCAATGAATTTATATAACATGAAAGTGTCCATCAATTATTGAGCAAAAGTCTGCAAAAGATAAAGTGATGAAAAAATAAAGTGGATATGCAGTCTCTGTGCTTCTTCAATAAATATTCTCCACGTGCCACTCTGTGCTTAACACATGTAATAAAGGTGGTCTCTGTGCTCTCTCCAGTGCTGTAACACACTCACCAGAAGTAATGGACCTTTTTATTAAAAAAAAAGGTCTGCCGGCACTTGGTTTGGGTATCACATGCCATTAGGGGATTCCTCCACATTACCACTGGTCACCACGACTCTTTTTCTCCATACTCATGCTCACTTGGAAACACATAAACCACACAGGGGGATCCCTTAACGTAAACCCGTATTAATCATTTTTAAAAACGGTATTAAAAAAACTCACTCACTTATTCAGGTACCGCTCTCTCTAGGCACTATATAGATCACTTGTATGTCTAAGAGCGCCACCGCTTTCTTCAGATTGTCCCCAGAGCTGGAGTGCATTCCACTGCCCAGAAAACTGAAATCAGAAGGGACATGCCGTAACCATTGCCCACAACCACTACTCAGTATACCGGCAATGTTACTCACATTTATATAATTGTAAACCTTCACTTTTTGCATTTATACAGAAATACAACAATGAAAAACTAATAAATACACAATCTTCCTTTTTACCATTCTCTAATTGGACAGATAAAATTTTTATATACACCATACTTCTTATCACTTAATCAGTATACATGATATAATCCAAACCTCAACAACAATCAGGAAATAAATAAACACACTAATTATATAAAAAGTTTTGCATATCCCTAAAACATATGTAACCCTCAAGTAAAAAAAAAAAATAGAGTTAAAACTAAAATGCATGTCACCTAAAAATTCAAGCTAAATCAATTAATGTAGATATCTATATTTAATCCTGCTGGGTTTAGTGTGTCTACTTCAAAAATTCAACAGCTTTCATCCTGAGAATTAATCTTTTTAAGATTATTGCCACGCTAATGTTTTTCCACTTTATCTATGACATAAAAGTTTAAACCTTGCCAATCTTTATTATGTATTAACCACTTCAACCCCGGAAGGATTTCCCATGTTAGGACCAGAGCACTTTTTGCGATTCGGCACTGCGTTGCTTTAGCTGACAATTGCGCGGTCATGCGACGTTGTACCCAAACAAAATTTGTGCCCTTTTTTTCCCACAAATAGAGCTTTCTTTTGGTGGTACTTGATCACCTCTGTGTCATTTCTGATCGCCACTATAAACAAAAAAAGTGCAAAAAAAAACAGTTTTTCTTACTTTTTGCTAAAATACAAATCCAAAAAAAATATAAAAAAACATTTTTTCATTGGTTTTGTCCGATTAAATTCTTCTTCGTATTTTTAGTAAAAAAAAAAAAATCGCAATCTGCGTTTATTGATTGGTTTGCGCAAAAGTTGCCGCATTTACATATGATGAGAATTCATTTCTAGGGTTTTTATTTTTTTTTATTTTTTTTACTAGTAATGGCGGCAATCTGTGATTTTTAGTAGTACTGCAATATTGCGGCGGACATATCAGACCATTTTAACACATTTTTGGGACCATTGGCATTTATACAGCAATCAGTGCTATAAAAATGCACTGATTACTGTGTAAATGCCATTGGCAGTGAAGAGGTTAACCTGGAGGGGGAGATCTAGGGGTTAACTGTGTTCCCTAGGTGTGTTCTAACTGTGGGGGGGGGGCTGGGCTGGGCACAGTAATGCACTGATTACTGTGTAAATGCCATTGGCAGTGAAGGGGTTAACCTGGAGGAGGAGATCTAGGGGTTAACTGTGTTCCCTAGGCGTGTTCTAACTGTGGGGGGGCTGGACTGTTATGGGCATAAGAGATCTAACTGATCTCAGTGACAGGGATCAGTAGATCTCCTATGCCCGCACTGACAGAGCGGGGAACCGCCGTGTTTACATCGGCGGTTCCCCCGCTCTTTGGCAGCTCATCGTGGCTCGCTGGCGGACATCGGGTCTGCCCGAGCCATGGGCACACTCCTCTGGAGTACGGCAGGCGTGCGCGCACCCCCTAGCGGCCACTCTGCAAATCGCAGTTTATTTACGGCGATTCGCGGGACGTATCCACACTGCCGCAGTAAATATACGGTGGGCAGTGTGGAAGTGGTTAAAGTGGATGTAAACCCGATTCATGAAATTTGAGCTGGGCATATCTGTCTGTAGTGTTTTGTTATCTCTCTTCTAATAGCTGCTCTGTTATCAGGCTAAGTTCTCACTCGTTCTGGTAGTTGGACGTAGAAATTAGAGTCGGGGGAGGTTGTTAAAAATAGATTACCAGGCTGCTAAACAATACACAGGCAACCTCTGCATGTGTGGGAGGGGGGTGTGTGCCTTTCCACTAATCAGCTTTCGCACAGTTTCTCACAGTGTACAGGTATCATCTCCTCCTACATAGGAAGGAGGAAGTGGAAAATCTAACAGAATGTGCACTTTCTAAACAGTATATCAAAGTGAAGACAGCAGATATACATGTAAGACTTATATAGGGAGGTTTGTGTCATCTCTGTGTATAATCCGAGGCTGTTAACTACACTGGGTATATGGAGGGTTTACATCCACTTTAATCTAAAATGATTAGACACACTATTCTTTTGATAGCCTTTTTAATGTTATTAATATATTCATTAAAGTGGAACTTTACTCTCCCAATCAACATTGATCATTTTTGATCCTCATGCTGCTAGCATTAGTAAATAGATAGGAAAGTACAGTATATCATATGTACTTGTTTTAAACCCTTTTTTAATTTCTTCAGTCACTTCCTGGTTTCCAGGGCTAGGGAAATTATGTCATACCTCTTCGTGGGGGGGTTCTCAGATGAGCACACACTCCTGCTGGCATGCTTGATCTAATGGCTGATGGACTCCAGGAAGTAAGTGCTACATGAATCTTTTGCCCTTATTCAAGATGGCCATGGCCTGAAATGCTAGGGGGTTGCTTTTCAAAGTGGTTTCTCAACAAAATAAAAACATGGAGACATGGATGGATGGTAGAGTTTGCGTTTAATATTAAAAATGAATTAAATAGTGTTCTTGGTTTGTGGTGCTCAGATGCAATGAAGATCCGCTTTAACTCTAGTTGATAATTTTCTACCTTTTGGAGCCCACACAGACACTCCAGTACATGTGTGACATGCATACTATCAACGGATATGATTTTTTAAATTTGATAACTCCGTAGTGTATGTCTAGATATAAATTCTGTTTTTTCATATCCTTATTAGAAACTGATCTGCATGCTCTTTTACATCTAAAAAAAACTTTTTGGTTGAGGACCATTACTGTTTTGTGTGAAGGATTATTATGGACTCATTTCACTTTAAACTTTCTTCCCTTAGTAGGATAGACCATTATTTTTTTTTACCATTTTTTATATTTGTTTATATTGTTTACTGAATCCCATTATAAAATACACTTCTCCATATGTATTTCTTTTGTTCTTATACTGTAATAATTCTTCCCTGTTTCATATCCCACTTCTCCAAATATTTTCTATATTTTCACTAAAATGCTTTATCTTTAAATCGCTTTGCTAATTTTTTTTTACTCTGCTTTTCACAGTC
Organism: Glandirana rugosa; assembly: GCA_018402905.1. Lineage (NCBI taxonomy): Eukaryota > Metazoa > Chordata > Amphibia > Anura > Ranidae > Glandirana > Glandirana rugosa. The sequence continues at coordinate 54,248 of BLSH010222107.1, read as the reverse complement.
TTTGTCTAAGTCGCAATTTCTTCTTATTCTTATAAACTGACTTTTAGGTACACTTTTTAACCATAATGGTTCAGTCAAATATTCTTATTCTTCTTTAACGCTGAATCTGTTTCTGACACTTTTCGTCTCATTTTTTTTTAATCGTTTCGCTAAATTTCTATTTCGTAAAATCACTTTTATATCTTTTATAAACCTCTTCACCCTATACTTTGTCCCTTCTTAATAATGTCATATTCTTGTTTTCTTTATGTATACCTCTTCACATAAAATATTACCCTAAGTCATTTGTTATATTTGTTTATATTTTTTACCATTTTTTTTTATTACCAGATAGGATGATTCCCTTCTTTCAAATTTCACTTTACTCAGGTATTATTAGGAAGTGTGTTTTGTCATTAC
>BLSH010222107.1:27052-45936 GCA_018402905.1 Glandirana rugosa | reverse complement strand
CCCTGATGTGCTCCATGTGCCCTGATATACCCCCATGTGCCCTGATGTGGCCCCATGTGCTGATGTGCCCTGATGTACCCTGATGTGTCCCCATGTGCCCTGATGTGCTCCATGTGCCCTGATGTGCTCCATGTGCCCTGATGTGCCCCCATGTGCCCTGATGTGCTCCATGTGCCCTGATGTGCCCCCATGTACCCTGATGTGCTCCATGTGCCCTGATGTGCCCTGATGTGGCCTGATGTGCCCTAATGTGCCATGATGTGCCCTAATGTGCCATAATGTGGCCTGATGTGCCACGATGTGCCCTAATGTGCCTGATGTGCTCCATGTGCCCTGATGTACTGTACCCTAATGTGCTGTGCCCTGTAATCTGATGTGATGTGTGCTGTGCCCTGATGTGCGCTGTACCCCGATGTGCGCTGTGCACTGTACCCTGATGTGCCCTGGGCCGGTCTGGATGAAGTCCAGGGCCAAATTTTTGTCCCAGTCCAGCCCTGGACACCTCCAACAATGAACAGAATAGAGAATCATCAGAAGAAGAAGAAGATGAAGAAGATTGGAGAATCACTCATAATGTGACACCACACACGCCCAGACATACTAGACACAGATCTCCTACACCATCGTACGGACACAGAAACAGATCATATCAAAACCAGAGAAGTCCTATAAGGACCCGCCAGAACGAGTACCGGAATACTCCCAGGACTCCATGGATCCCAAGACACCACAATAGATATTCACCCTTAAGAGATTCTTTTAGACCGAACCAGCATAGGGATTTTCGAATGGAACAAAGAGCCACCAAGATTTTGGGGACCAAGACCACCCAGACCACCAAGATGGGGACCCCCTGGATTCAGAGGACCTCCAAGAGACTATCGATGGAGAAACGTGGGACCAAGACCCCCATACCAGGACAGGAGAGAAGGCCAATGGAACACCACAAGACAACAAGAGGAAGAAAGGAGGAGACCCCCAAGAGACTACGATTGGCCCAGAAGGGAAGAAAGAAATGAAAGAGAGGCAAACGAGGAGGTACTAAGAGGAGGGAAAAGAAGAAGGGTCAACTAGGAGAGGGTATTTTTAATCTCAGCAATACAACCTTTAGCAAAGAAGAACTGAGACTCTTAGACCTTGGTTTGAAATATGCACCTAGCAAAGGACTAGATAAGTTCACCACGTTTGTGGACCTACACAAATTTATGCGGAAATTAAATATTAAAAAATTCTTTGCTAAACGTCCACAGAAATCTAAAGATATGGGAAACAACACTTATACCCAAACCGCACTAAAGAACAAATCTACCTTCAACCCAAAAAACCCACATAACGGAAGCTTGGAAGTGTTTCAAAAACTAGTAGAAGACCTTAAAAAACTAAAAACGAATAGATTGAAAGATGGAGACATTTGGAAAAGTATTAAGAGAATAGAGAAAAAGAAAAATATCATCATAAGACCAGCAGACAAAGGCGGAGGACTAGTTATATTAAATAAAAAGGACTACGAAGAGGAAATGGAGAACCTATTACAGACAGAAAACACATACAAAATTCTAAAGAAAAATCCCAAAAAAGAATATATGCAGAAGTTACGCAAATATTTAGAGAAAGGTAAAAAAGTGGGCATTATCAACCAACATGAGGCAAAATACCTCGCTCTGAAAGCACCAAAAACTCTGATAATATATTACCTCCCCAAGGTTCACAAAAACCAAGAAAAACCCCCCGGACGACCCATCGTGAGTGGAATTAATTCAGTATATTCAAGACTAGGACAATACCTGGACCAATTCTTGCAGCCATTATCAAAAAAAGGGGAATCCTACTTAAAAGATAGTCAACAACTTTTAAAAGAACTAAAGAATGTGGATGAAGAAGAAGGAACATTCCTAGTAACTATAGATATTAACTCCCTCTACACAAGTATTGTACAAAAAGATGCACTTGAAAGTGCAGAGTGGGCGTTACATAAACATACCAATTTCAAACAAGAACAAATCGAGTTTATATTAGAGGGCCTTGAAATGGCCATGAGCAACAGTTACTTTTGGTACAAAGGGAGATTCTACAGACAAAAGAAAGGAGTTGCAATGGGGGCCAGATTTGCCCCCAGCATAGCGAACATCGTTCTTAATAAATGGGAGGAAGAATCCATTTTTGGGAATAGAAGACCGAGATAATCTACTACCGCAGATATATTGATGACATTATACTGTTCTGGAAAGGATCGGAAGAAAAATTACAAAAATTCATTATAGACCTTAATCATAATAGATATGGCCTGACGTTCACGGGAAATTGGGACATGAATGAAATCCACTATTTGGATTTAACCATTTTCAAACAAGAAGGGAAACTAAATACTAAAACATTCTTCAAAAAAACAGACCGTAATGGGTACATACCCAAAAGTAGCTGTCATCACCCGAAATGGACGAATAATATACCCAAAGGTCAATTTATTAGAATAAAGAGAAACTGCAACAGGATGGAAAATTACGAAATACAATCTAACATCCTGATTGAGAGATTTGTAGAAAAAGGATACAATCGCCAATTTTTGAATTACACGAGAGACCAAGTGAAGGAAATGAACAGGGATGAGATGCTTTTTAACAACGTGAAGAGAAAAAGAAGACAAGAGAATGAGATAACCTTTTTAACTGATTTTAACAGGCACCACAAACAAGTGGAGAAGATCTTCCGGAAACACTGGTCCATTTTGAAATCGGACAGAACTCTGAAGTCTCTACTACCAAACAAACCGAGATTCCTGTACCGGAGGGCACCAACAATAAGAACAAAACTGGTGAAGAGTGTACTTGACCCCCCCAAGGAAATAAGGGTAGCCCCCAATCTAAAAGGGTTCTTCAAATGTCGACAATGTCTCCCCTGTAGAACAAGTAAAAGAGGAGAGAATAGAAGCAAGTCTGTCATATCCAGATCCAATGGACAAGAGTTCCAGATAAAAAATCTTATTACATGTAAAAGCACACATGTGATATACCTCCTGGAATGCCCCTGTAAGAAACAATATATTGGACGAACAACGAGACCTCTATATAAGAGAATAAGGGAGCACATTAAAAACATTAAAAAAGGATTCCCACACCACAGCGTCTCCAGACACTTTAGGGATCACCATCATAAAGACCCCTCACTACTATCTTTTTGCGGGATAGAGAAGAATACCAGCCACTGGAGGGGCGAAGACCTAACTAGAAAGATCTCACAAAATGAAACAAAATGGATCTTCATGATGGATACCCTCCAACCTCAAGGAATGAATATTGAAATAGACCTCAACTGTTTTATAACAGATTTTTAGAAAACAGCTTAATTCTCATGCCCACGTCCACTGCAATATTTATATCTCTCAGTGTCTCTCAGGATTTACGATTTCCCTCTATACACAATATTTTAATATTACACGCCCACTGTAATATTTATATCCCTCAGTATATACGATTTCCTTCTACACACAATATTTTAATAGGTTTTTTCCCCCCCCCCCCCCTTTTTTCTTATATATGACTTCATTGCCTGGTCATCAATTTCTCTTACATTCGGCTCACATTTTTAACGCATAATTTTAATACATGCGTCTTTTGTAAAATTATATTTTATATATATCTTTTTACCAGATTTACTATGCTTCTTTACTATGCTTCCTCATACATATTAATGTTCCCCTTCCTTTTTACCCCTATCATCCTTATGTAGTCCGTACTATAAATACACTGTAACTTTTTATTTTGATAGATCCAATTTTATTTGAAAGTTTCTTTACTTATGCCATTTATAGGAATGTACACCAGACCCCGGTTTACATTTTATTATAGTTTATGGATTACCCTCTGATACACTTTGATGCCACTACATACTGGTTTACATTTCATTATAGTTCATGGATTACCTTTATATTTATGCCACCAAATGCACTAACCACTTTTTATAAGCCATATTACAATAGTTTTATTACGCTTCCTTACTATGCTTCCTTACACATATCGTAGGTCTTCTTCCCCCTCTTTTTTCGTTATACTTTTTTATACTTTTTTATTCTCGGTTTTTATCTGTATATTCCTACACAGCCGGTCTTTATATATAGTTTTCGCAACTGCACTTTAATGTATGTATTACCCTTCCCACAGGTAGTTCTATTATATACACGCAATTTAGAAGAATTTTTTACAAGAGACCGTTGATGGAGCATCCCTTGATATCTCATAATCTTTATGACACTAAGGCCACCAGCCAGTTTTTCTTCAGTTATTTTGACTCCTTACTATGGTTCTTTACTATGATTCTCCTTACTATGGTTCTTCCTTACTATGGTTCTCTACTATGATTCTATAATATCGACTGTATATATATACACATATATATGGAGAGACTTCCGCTGGACTTAGGGTTTCCCCCCTTTATTCCTATTAGTCCTTATTTGTCATGATTCTATCTAGTATATATATCTATGGCTAAATTTTTCACAATATATGGAATACTGTTTATGTCCATCGCTCTATTTTTCCCCTTCCCTTATTTCTTCCCTGAGAAGATATGATGAATCAATATGTATAATGCCTCTATATAATTTGTATAACTGTTATGATAAGAGGGGAGACTACATGTCTTTTGCGATCCCCCAAATGGAAACAACATTCGTAAACATGAGTGCCACCACCATTTATTTTGGGTCCCATTTTTTAGTTACACATACACATTTTTTAGCTATACATATTTTTTAGTTATACATACTTTTTTCCTCCTTTCCCCTGGTTATGTTCCATTCCCCATATAAACAGATTTACACCTAAAATACACGGTCTCATAAGATTTGGAATAAAACCCACCATAAACATGGCCGCTCACAATAGCGGAGACATTTTTTGAGTATTTAAGACCGGAAGCATACAGTGACAGGCACCGCTCCAGTAGACGTCCAATGACGAAACGCGTAGGGCGGGGCTTAGGCGTCACAAACGTCACTTCCGGTTTTTAGTTTCCAGGAGAATGCAGGAGACAAGGCGTCTCCTCCAAGGGAACTTGCAGCTGTATTTTACATATTGGTTTTATCTTTTTGCTGATAGTTTTTAGTCTAATAAATTAGCAATATTGCACAAGATCGAGTTTTTTATTTTTTATGGTGTAAATCTTGGGATACGGAGAGGGGCGAAGGAGGCCCGGAGACCAGGAGTACACGGACCGGGAGGAACGCCATTTTCAGAGAGCACAGAGGGAGCTGTGCAATTCTCCCAAAACGTGAACCCAGGGGCGTAACAATAGGGGTTGCAGGGGTTGCAATTGCAACCGGGCCCCATGGTCCAGGGGGCCCATGTGCCTCCCTTGTACACCTGAATAGGAGGGATGGTGGGGTGACATTTAGAAGACCCAATCTCCTCCATTTTCCTCTATCTAGTTCTTCTGCTGTTCCGAGGGTCCCTGTGTGCTTCCCTGGTCCTCCTGGGGCCTGCTGCAGAACTTGTGAAAGGGCCCCACTGGGGTACTGTAATAAAGGGACCCACGATAGGAGTAAAGGGCCCCAGGGTCAGTGGGAAGAAGGAAGGGCCCTGGCCAGGGGTCAGGGGGGCCCTTCATAATTTCTTGCACCGGGGCCCTGAAGGTTCTAGTTACGCCTCTGCGTGAACCCCTTGAGTGGGGAACGTTTTTCCGGTAAGCAGGCACTCAGGGTCAGGAGGGGAGCACCTGATACACGGTTGAGAAGAATATATCACAGATCACTTTAAATGAGCACCACATGAGATCTATTTGAAGATCATACTTGGAAAGTCACTTCGGTTTTAAATCCACTTGAACTTTTGCACATTGAAGAAGATTTTGAGTATTTCAGACCAATTTGCCAAAATAATTGGACCTTTTTATTTATATGTTTTATTTTTATGATTTGCCATCACCAAACACGAAGCACTTTTTAAGGATCACTTTTGTTTTTACAGTTTTGTTTTTTCAATTTTATGCTTTACATGAGGTATATGTATGTTATAGTTATTTATTTATTGACATCCGTTTTTTATAAGTCTTGAAAAATAGCACCTGCACACATTATTGATTCCACACTTATGTTGTTTGCACACTAGATATAACAGGCAGATACATATAGATATATATCATTGGTCCCAGCTTACACAATTCTACCTCAATTGCAGTCTTATGAGAGAATTTTCTTTCGATTTTTTATATTTTTTACACATTTAGAAAATCCACCAGCACGCTGGAAATTTCTTACCTACACAAATTATCAAGCGAATTCAATAATAAAGAGAGCAGTGCCAATACCACCTTAATACTATCATATTACTCAAACTACCCATTCCCGGGAAGTTCGGTGGAGGCAGCAGCTCTCAGAGTATATTCACATCCGTTTGCGCGGAACATATCATTTTTTCTTTAGTTCCTTCACATTGTCTCCCACCCGGTCCCTTGATGAAAGCTCAGAGTTGGCACCTGAACCCCATAGCCATCTGTCTTTCACCTCAGCCCCTTGTAAATCAGGCAAGCAGTCTGAGTCCCAAGTCATGCAGCAGTCTCTTATGCTTTTTGATGACTCTGCTGGTGTGCTTTCCGTGGGCCATCCACATAGCCCTGCCCCAGAAGTGGAAGACATTGAGTGCACCGATGCCCAACCACTTCTGTTGCAGGATGAGGACATGGAAACACCACCGCAGCACGTCTCTGATGATGATGAAACACAGGTGCCAACTGCTGCGGCTTTCCTCAGTGTGCAGACTGAGAAGGAGGGCAGTGGTGAAGGGTGGGTGGAAGATGATGTGGAGGATGATGAGGTCCTAGACCCCACATGGAATGAAGGTCATGCGAGTGACGTGTGCAGTTTGGAGGAAGAGGTGGTGGTTGCACAGAGGCACCAGCACAGCAAAAGAGGAAGCAGGTTGCAAAAGCAAAGCGACCATCCCCTAGACAGTACACCTGCTACTACCCACCGCACCCATGGACCCAGCACACCAAAGGCAGGTCAACGCGTTCCCCGGCGTGGCAGTTCTTCAGACAATGTGCTGACTTCAAGACACGAGTGGTTTGCACACTGCGCAATGAGAGCCTGAAGCAAGGCATAAATGTTCTAAAACTGAGCACAACCTGCATGACCAGGCATCTAAATTCAAAGCACTTGCTGCAGTGGAATAAGTACCTCAAAATCCAAGAAAGGTCTCGGCCTCCTCCTGCTTCCTCTTCTGCTGCTGCCTCTGCCTCTTCCTCCACCTCTACAGTGCCAGTGTCACCTGCCACCCAGAAAACAGACGATGTGACAGCAACACCACCATGTCCGCCACCGTCCCCAAGCATTTCCACACGGTCCCATGGAAGCTTACAGCTCTCCATCTCCCAAACACTGGAGAGAAAGAGGAAGTACCCTCCTACCCACCCGCGTTCCCTGGCCCTGAATGCCAGCATTTCAAAATTCCTGGCCCCTTGAAATTCTGTCATTCCGTCTGGTGGACACGGACAGTTTTAAAAACCTGATGGCGGTGGCTGTCCCACAGTACGTGGTTCCCAGCCGCCACTACTTTTCCAGGTGAGCCATCCCTTCCCTGCACAAACAAGTCGGAGACGAGATCAAGTGTGCACTGCGCAACGCCATCTGTGGCAAGGTCCACATAACCACTGATACATGGACCAGTAAGCACGGGCAGGGACACTATATCTCGCTAACTGCACACTGGGCAAATGTAGTGGCGGGTGGGCCTGAGGTGGCTAGCCGTTTGGCGCATGTCCTTCCGCCACCGAGGATTGCAGGGCATTTCTCATTGCCTCCTGTTGCCTCCTCCTCCTACTGCGCTTCCTCCTCCTCGACCACCTACTCATCCGCTCAGCGTAACACCTTCACCACCAACTTCAGCACATCCAGGGGGAAATGACAGCAGGCTGTTTTAAAACTGATATGTTTGGGGGATAAACCCCACACTGCGCAGGAGCTGTGGACGGGCATTGAACAACAGACCGATGAGTGGTTGTTGCCACTGAGCCTCAAGCCCGGCCTGGTGGTATGCGATAATGGGCGGAATCTCGTAGCAGCTCTGGGCCTAGCCAGTTTGACACACATCCCTTGCCTGGCGCATGTGCTGAATTTGGTGGTGCAGAAACTTCTAAAAACTACCCAGATATGTCAGAGCTGCTGCAGAAAGTGCAGGCCGTCTGTGCGCGCTTTCGGCATTCTCACCCTGCTGCTGCTCGCCTGTCTGCACTGCAGCGGAACTTCGGCCTTCCCGCTCACTGCCCCCTATGCGACGTGCCCACAAGGTGGAAATCCACCGTGCACATGCTGGTGAGACTGTGCGAGCAGCAGCAGGCAATAGTGGAGTTTCAGCTGCAGCACGCACGGGTCAGTCACTCTGTTGAACAGCACCACTTCACCAATGAGTGGGCCTCCATGCGAGACCTGTGTACCATATTGCGTTGTTTCGAGTACTCCACCAACATGGCCAGTGCCGATGATGCTGTTATTAGCGTTACTATACCACTTCTATGTCTCCTTGAAAAAACACCTTGGGGCGATGATGGAAGAGGATGTGGCACAGGAGGAAGAGGAGGAGGAAGAGGGGTCATTTCCACAGTTATCAGGCCAGTCATTCACAAGTGGCTTGGAGGGTGGGTTTCTGCACTAGCATAAAAAATTTTCAAGCCAGGGCACAGTTCTGGAGGATGAGGAGGACGAGGTAGATGATGAGGAGGAGGAGGAGGAACCATGTTCACAGCAGGGTGGTACCCAACGCAGCTCGTGGGCATCACTGGAGCGTGGCTGGCAGGATACGGAGGACACAGATGATACACCTCCCACAGAGGACAGCTTGTCTTTTCCTCTGGGTAGCCTGGCACACATGAGCGACTACATGCTGCAGTGCCTGCTCAACGACAGCCGAGTTGCCCACATTTTAACTTGTGCCCATTACTGGGTGGCCACCCTGCTGGATCCCCGTTTCAAGGACAAGGTGCCGTCCTTAATTCCCTCACTGGAGCGTGATCGGAAGATGCGCAACTACAAGCACACACTGGTAGACGTGCTGCTGAGGGCATTCCCAAATGACACCGGGGGCTCTGTGGAAGCACAAGGCGAAGGCCGGGGAGGAGGAAGAGGTCACCAATGCAGCTGTGGCACCGCCAGCACCTCAGAAGGCAGGGTTAGCATGGCCGAAATGTGGAAAAGCTTTGTCAGCAGCACGCCACAACAAACAGCTCCACCAGCTGATAGGCAACGTCTTAGCAGGAGGCAGCAACATGGTGGAACAGTATGTGTGCAGACGCCTACACGTACTGACTGATGGGTCTGCCCCATTCAACTTCTGGGTCTCCAAATTGGGCACATGGCCTGAGCTTTCCCTTTATGCCTTGGAGGTGCTGGCCTGCCCTTCAGCCAGTGTATTGTCTGAACGTGTGTTTAGTACGGCAGGGGGCATTATCACAGACAAGAGCAGTCACGTGTGCACAGCCAACGTGGACAAGCTAACGTTTATTATAATGAACCAGGCATGGATCCCCCAAGACTTGTCTGTACCTTGTGCAGGATAGACATTTAGACCGGCCTCACACAGCCATTGGTATACTTGTTTTTTTTTAATATGTCTCAATATTTTGGGGGCTACCCCAATTAGAAAAAAACAAACAAACAAACAAACAAGTAACAGTGTTGGCTAGTTGGCTACCTCCTCTTCTTCCTCCTCCTCCACCACCGCCACTTCCACCTACACTGCCACGGTCACGGCCTAGTCAACCTCTAGGCTCCTACTCCACATCCACCTCCTCCTCCCATTTTTATTTTTTTAATGTGATTTTAAGTTATTTCCCTATCCACATTTGTTTGTAGGGCACTTGTCCTACTCCTTACCCCCATTTTGCTTCCTTTTGCAGCCCTCTAGCCCTTTCCGGGACTTTTTTACAGCCATTTTTGTGCCCAAAAGTTCGGGTCACCATTGACTTCAATGGAGTTCCGGGTCCGGGGTCAAGTTCGGTACCGAACCCAAACTTTTCCGTGAAGTTCGGCTGAACCAGACGAACCCGAACATCCAGGTGTCCGCTCAACTCTACTTATCATAGGCTTACTTGTAGGTAAAAATCCCTTTAAAGGGTATACAACCGCTTTGATGTTTCTAGCAAATTTTTTCAGATCAATATACAGCTGTGGCCAAAAGTATTTAAAATTACACAAATATTAATTTTCACAAAGACTGTTGCTTCAGTGTTTTTAGATCTTTTTGTCAGATGTTACTATGGTATACTGAAGTAGTAATCACAAGCATTTCATAAGTGTCAAAGTTTTTTATTGACAATTACATTAAGTTTATGCAAAGAGTCAGAATTTGTGTTTTTTTTTTGATCACCCGCCTCTTGAAGTTTTCAGTGGGGTCAAAGTCTGGGGAGTTTCTGGCCATGGACTCAAAATTTTGGTGTTTTGTTCCCCAAACCACCTAGTTATCACTTTTGTCTTATGGTAAGGTCCTTTGTCATGCTGGAAAAGGCATGGTTTGTCACTAAACTGTTCTTTGGTTGTTCAGAGAAGTTGCTTTCGGAGGATGTCCTTGTACCATGCTTTATTCATGGCTTTTTCTTGAGTTGTGAGTGAGCCCACTCCGTTGGCTGAGAAGCGACCCCACAAGTAAAAGGTCTCAGGATGCTTTACTGTTGGCATGACACAGGACTGATGGTAGCGCTCACCTTTTCTTCTCTGGACAAGTTTTTATGGATGCCCCAAGCAATTGGGAAAGGAATACATCAGAGAAAATATCTTTACCCCAGTCCTCAGCAGTCCAATCCCTGTACCTTTTGTAGAATATCAGTCTGTTCCTGATGTTTTTGTGGAGAAAAGTGGCTTCTTTGCTGCCCTTCTTGACACCAGACACCATCCTCCAAAAGACTTTGCCTCACTGTGCATGCAGATGCGCTCACATCTGCCTACTGCCATTCCTGAGCAAGCTCTGCAATGGTGGTGCTCCGATCAGGCAGCTGAATCAACTGAAGGAGACGGCCCTGGTGCTTGTTGGACTCTCTCGGGTGCCCTGAAGCCTTCTTTACAACAATTGAACCTCTCTCCTTGAAGTTCTTGATGAACCGATAAATGGTTGAATTAGGTTCAAACTTAGTACCAGCAATATCCTTGCCTCTGAATCACTTTTTGTGCAAAGCAATGATGACTACATGTGTTTCCTTGCAGGTAACCATGGTTAACAGAGGAAGAATAATGATTACAAGCACCACCTTCCTTTTAAAGCTTCCAGTCTGTGTTTCGAACTCACTCAGCATTACAGAGTAATTTCCAGCCTTGTCCTCATCAACATTGACACTTGTGTTAAGGAGAGAATCACTGACATGATGTCAGTTGGTCCTTTTGTGGTAAAACTGAAATACAGTGGAAATGTTTTTCTTTTGGATTAAGTTAATTTTCATGGCAAAGGGGAAATTTGCAATTAAAATTCATCTGATCACTTTTCATAACATTCTGGAGTAGGTGCAAATTGCCATCATAAAAACTGAAGCAGAACTTTGTGAAAAATAATATTTGTGTCATACTTCCTTGGTGAATTCTATGCCACTTAAAGCGGAGCTCCCCCCAAAAGGGGAAGCTCCACTTGTTCGCACCCTCCCCCTCTACGTTGCCACACTTGGCACTTTTTGGGGGGGCAGGTACCTGGTCTTCCACTTCCTTGTAAGATTGACGTATGGTGATCTACGCCATGTCCGGTCCCTCCTCCTTCCCCTCTGTTGCCTTCTGGGACCCTGCCTTCTGGGACCTGTGTGTGTGTCCCAGACAATGACGCGACCATTCAGAAAGCGCAGCACCTGCACCCGAAGCCAATGGATGAATCAGCTCGGGGTGCTGACATCATGGTATCCCTGGACAGGTAAGTGTCCTTATATTAAGAGTTAGCAGCTACAGTATTTGTAGCTGCTGATTTTTTTTTACAGGCTGGAACTCCACTTTAGATTAAAGGGCCCATCTCCTAAAAATCCAGCTCTCATTTTTGCTGCTGTTTCTTCCCCCCTCTGCAACCTCTTTTTCGGTGCTTCCTCCATTTCTTACCCATCTGTATGGATTGGGTTGAGCTCTGTATGTGCGTTTCCAGTTCCATTTTTCCCTCCACTGAGAAGTGTATTTTATAACAGGATTTGGTAAACAGTATAAACAAATATAAAAAAAATAGTAAAAAAAAAAATTGGTCTATCCTACTTAGTGATGAAACGTTAAAGAGAATACTTCCAAAAAATCCTAGGTATATTTATAGGAAGGCTCCAGGGTTAAGGAACATATTAGTCCATAAGATCCCAGTTCCTCCGAAAAAAATTGGTAACTTTCCTCAACCAAAAAGGCTTTTTTATATGTAAGATGTTCTGCATGCAGATCAATGTCTAATAAGGATAGAAAAAATATAGCATTTCCATCTAGAAGTACACTACGGAGTTTTAAAATAAAAAAAAACATATTCTGTGATAGGTTGTATGTCACGTATGTACTGGAGTGTCCATGCAGGCTCCAGTACATAGGGAGGACAACTAGAAAATTATTAATGAACATATTCATAACATTAAAAAAGCTATAAAAAGCACAGTGTGTCTAACCATTTTAAATTTGTTCATAATAAAGATTTGTGAGGTTTAAACTTTTATGGCATAGATAAAGTGGAAAAACATTGGCGAAGTAATATTCTTTTTTTTTTTTCAATAAAGTTTATTGAAATGGTTCAAGAAAATACAATCAGCTGTGTGTCATATGATTAATAAACTTTTGACAGTTACCTTGGTATTTGTAACATGGCTAAACATGCATGAAGAAGAAAATTCTGACTAATACAGAATTTCAACCTAGCTCAACTCGGTATTCATAGTTATTGAATCAGTCAATATAGATCAGTTTTATCCATCTATATAAAAAAAAATTGGTATCAGGAAGTGATTGGGGTGGTGGTTATTGTGTGGTCTTGAAACATTTAGGGGACGTGGAAAATGATGAGTCTGGTTTCATTAGGTCGGTGTATTCATCTGACAGTTTAAATAGGTACCACGGGCTCCACATTTTGTGGAGTTGGGACATGTTTTATTTTTTAATGGGCAGTGTTTCTTCCATATCATATATCAGGTTCATTTTCAAAAGCCATTCCTTGATGGATGGGGTACGTGTGGATCTCCAATTAAGCGGTATAAGTGTCTTTGCTGCGTTAAGCATGTGTCTTATCAAGGAATGTTTGTATTTTCTGTAGGATAGATTGTTGACATGAAGTAGACACAAAGCAGCATCAAATTCGATTTTTGTCTCTGTAATAGTTGTTATCCATATATTGACTTCTTTCCAGTATCTTTGGATCTCACGGCATGACCACCAAATGTAAATGAAGGTCCCTACTTCTTTTTGGCATCTCCAGCACTTGTCTGATTCTTCAGGTGCCCATCTATTTATTTTCGCAGGCGTTAAATACCATTGATTGCAAATTTTAAAGGATGTTTCTTGCATCCGGGTGCTTAATGAGCATTTGTGGGTGAAGACACAAGCCTTCTCCCTCTGTGTCTTTGAAATTTGGATGTTTAGTTCATTTTCCCATATAGACTTATATTTGTCTGCGAATTCAGTGCTAGGCTGTGATATCCATTTGTATGCAAGTAAGGTGGCACCTTTTATCGGTTCTTGGTTGTGGGAAATTTTTTCTAGGTTTGTAAAAGGTCTTGCCATGAGATCTTTGTTTTTATTGTTCTGGATGAAGTCATTTATTTGGATATATGTCCACATGTTTAAGGCATGTTTGGTGATTTTCTTTTTTAGTTGGTGGTAAGAAAGCATTTTGTTATTACTTATGCAGTCATGTACCAGTAGGGGTGTGTCTTTTTCCATTCTGAGGGAGTTTATGTTTTCAGATCCAGGTGGGAATTCGGGGTTGCCCGCTATGGAGGTTAGTGGGCTTGTAGTGGAGGAGAGTTGATGGGCGTCTGCCATTTTTTTGAGGATTTTTAGGGTGGTATTTGTTAGTAGGTGGGATTTTATTTTTAAGGGGTAGAATTTGGGATTAGTCCAAGGCCGAAATCTTGTGTGTATTTTGGGGTCTAACTCTTCAAGGTTGGTCCAATCTTTGTTCTCCGTGTGGCAGTGCCAGTCTATCAGTCTAGTGATGTGGGTTGCATAATAATATTTTTTAAAGTCAGGCAGCCCTAATCCACCTTTGTCCTTGGGGTATGTGAGCAGTTTCAGCTGTAATCGGGGCTTTTTATGTGCCCATAAAAAAATTATTTTGGCTATAGTAAGTCTCCTAAAGAAATCGTGGGGGATATCAATAGGAAGTGCGTGAAACATATAGAGCAGACTAGGTAGTACTGTCATTTTTAGTATAGCGGCTCTGCCGAACCACGAGAATTGTTTTGAGTTCCAGCTTTTGAGATCACTTTAAATTTTTTTAAGTAGAGGGAGGAAGTTGTATTGGTATAGGTCCTTTAGGTTATGTGTTAATCTGATCCCTAGATACTTGAGTGAGTTATTTTCCCATTTATATGGACAGTTTCGTTTAGTGAGTGACTCAATGTCTTTTGTGAGTGTTAGGTTGATTGCTTCCGATTTGCTGCTGTTTATTTTAAAATTAAATATGTATTTATAATGTTGGAAGGTTTCGTTTAGGTTCGGAATGTAAATGTGAGGTTGAGTGATAAAAAATAGCAGGTCATCGGCGTAGGCTGCAAGTTTAAACTCTCTGTGGTTTATGTTGAATCCGTGGATGTTCGTGTTGTTGTTAATAGTTCTGATTAGAGGTTCTAGTGTTAGAATAAATAATAGTGGGGAGAGGGGGCATCCCTGCCTTGTTCCATTTTTGATTTGAATGGGACCTGATAAATAATTATTAACTTTGATTTTTGCGGTTGGGTTCTCGTATAGGGATTGTATCCAGAACATCATTTTCCTGCCTAGGCCCACGTGTTCACACATAGCAAACATATAATCCCAGGTTACTCTGTCGAAGGCCTTCTCCGCATCCGTTGACAGGAGAAGGCCCTCGACATTCTCGACCCGGAGTCTGTGTATTAGATTTAGAGATTTGATCATGTTGTCTTTTGCTTCACGGCCTGGCATAAAGCCTACTTGTTCTGGGCTGATTATTTTTTGAAACAGAGGTCTCAATCTGTTGGCCAAGATCTTTGCCAGCAGCTTTAGATCCAGGTTCAGTAATGATATCGGTCTGTAATTAGTGCATTTTTTGTGGTCTTTACCCGGTTTTGGTATAATAGTAATTTGTGCTGAAAGAAAGTCTTGGAGTGATTTTGTTTTTTTTATTAAGTGTGTTAAGGGTTTCTAATAGAGGGTTGGCTAATATGGAATCAAAAGTCTTGTAATACTGGGAGGTGAGGCCGTCTGGGCCGGGGCTCTTACCTGACTTGAGGTTTTTTATGGCATTTTGGATCTCTTCTATTGAGATATCCCTTTCTATTTCCATAGTCTCAGTGTTGGATATCTTGAATATCTAGAAGTCTTTAATAATTGTTATTCTCTGGTCCAGAGTTTTGGTTGTTTTTCCATGTTATTCCATGATTATTACTCAGAATTATACAATATCCCCCCCCAGAATAAAACAAACAACCATATGATATTTCAGTTTTTCTTTTTTAATAAATCTGCAAAAATGTCAACAATTCTGTGTTTTTCTGTCAATATGGGGTGCTGTGTGTACATTAATGAGGGAAAAAATTAACTTAAATGATTTTAGCAAATGGCTGCAATATAACAAAAAAAATTTAAGGGGGTTTGAAAACTTTCCGTACCCACTGTATATATATATATATATATATATATATATTATTATTATTATTATTATACAGGATTTATATAGCGCCAGCAGTTTGCGCAGCGCTTTACAAAAATGAAGGCAGACAGTACAGTTACATTGCAATTTGGTACAAGAGGAATCAGAGGGCCCTGCTCGTTAAAGCTTACAATCTAAGAGGGAGGGTAAATTGATACAAAAGGTAAAAGCTGTGGGGGATGAGCTCATGTAGAAAGAAAGAGTATTAGGTAGAAGCAGGATAGGCTTCTTTAAAGAGAAAAGTTTTCAGGGTTTGTCTAAAGATGGATAGATTAGGAGACAGTCAGACTGATTGGGGTAGGGAGTTCCAAAGGAAGGGAGAAGCTCTCGAGAAATCCTGGAGGCGAGCATGAGAGGAGGTGACAAGGAAGCTAGAGAGCAGGAGGTCTTGGGAGGACCGAAGAGGGCAGCTTGGTTGGTATTTTGAGACTAGGTTAGAGATGTAGCGGGGGGCAGAGTTGTGGATGGCTTTGTAAATTATTGTTAGTACTTTGAATTTTATACGTTGGATGAGTGGTAGCCAGTGGAGAGATTGGCAGAGAGGGGCGGAGGACACTGAGCGGTTGGCAAGGTAGATAAGTCTTGCAGCAGCACTCATTATTGACTGAAGGGGGGATAATGTATGCAAAGGTAATCCAATGATGAGAGAGTTACAGTAGTCGAGGCGAGAGATAACCAGAGAGTGAATTAGAAGCTTGGTGGTCTCATTGGTTAAAAAGGGGCATATTCTAGCGATGTTGCGTAGGCTGAGGCGGCATGATATATATATATATTATATATATATATTATATACTGTATATTAATACAACGCCTGAAGTGGATTATATACTGTACACCACCGAATACACTGTCTATATAGCCTACACTGAATGCAAAGTTATATATATATATATATATATATATATATACACACACACACACACACAGTTGTGCTCATAAGTTTACATACCCTGGCAGAATTTATGATTTCTTGCCCATTTTTCAGAGAATATGAATGATAACACAAATACATTTCTTTCACTCATGGTTAGTGTTTAGCTGAAGCCATTTATTATCCCTCAACTGTGTTTACTCTTTTTAATGACAACAGAAACTACCCAAATGACCCTGATCAAAAGTTTACATACCCTGGCGATTTTGGCCTGATAACATGCTCACAAGTTGACATAAAGGGGTTTGAATGGCTATGAAAAGTAACCATCCTCACCTATGATCTGTTTGCTTGTAATTAGTGTGTGTGTATAAAAGGTCAATGAGTTTCTGGACTCCTGACAGGCTCTTGTCTCTTCCATCCAGTACTGCACTGATGTTTCTGGATTCTGAGTCATGGGGAAAACAAAAGAATTGTCAAAGGATCTGCGGGAAAAGCTGGTTGAACTGTATAAAACAGGAAAGGGATATAAAAAGATATCTCAGGAATTGAGAATGCCAATCAGCAGTGTTCAAACTCTAATCAAGTTGAAACCGAACCACGGTCAGGTAGACCAACTAAAATTGCAGCCACAGTTTTTTACAATTACACCCATTAATTAATCAATCCAATTAATAGGTGGAGTTTTTGTTACCTTAGCCACTATACATTTCAAAGCTTCATGTCTTATCGTAGTTATGATTAAAGCCGTGTAGGCTGAAATGCGTCAACTGACTGCATTTGCGTACTGTACACTGTGGTTTCCTGAATTAAAGCAAGATTTTAGAGCAAAAGCAGTTGTGCGGATCATCTTTATGGACTATTATTCTTAGATGGGCAGCTGTGGATCAAACACCTGTGAGCTCTGCTGATGGTGGAGTATATGGGTAGCAGCACTGAAAGCCTTGTTTGCATATATACAGTTGTGCTCATAAGTTTACATACCTTGGCAGAATTTATGATTTCTTGGTCATTTTTCAGAGAATATGAATAAGAACACAAAAAATTTTCTTTCACTCATGGTTAGTGTTTGGCCATTTATTATCAATCAACTGTGTTTACTCTTTTTAAATCATAATGACAACATACCCCAGTTCTTAATACCGTGTATTGCCCCCTTTAACATCAATTACAGCTTCAAGTATTTTGTGATATTTGTGGATTAGGCTCTTTATCCTCTCAGATGGTAAAGCTGCTCATTCCTCTTGGCAAAAAGCCTGCAGTTCATGGAAATTCTTGGGCTGTCTTGCATGAACTGCACGCTCGAGATCTCCCCAGAGTGGCTCAATGATATTGAGTTCAGGAGACTGAGATGGCCACTCCAGAACCTTCACTTTATTCTGCTGTAGTCAATGACAGGTCGACTTGGCATTGTGTTTTGGATCATTGTCATGTTGGAATGTCCAAGTATATCCCATGCGCAGCTTCCTGGCTGATGAATGCAAATGTTCCTCCAGTATTTTTGGATAACATACTGCATCCATCTTGCCATCAATTTTGACCAAATTTCCTGTGCCTTTGTAGCTCACACATGCCCAAAACATCAGTGATCCACCTCTGTGTTTCACAGGCCTTGTTGACTCCTCTCCAAATGAAGCATTTATGGCTGTGGCTAAAAAGCTACATTTTGGTCTCATCACTCAAAATGACTTTGTGCTAGAAGGTTTGAGGCTTGTCTCTGTGCTGTTTGGCGTATTGTAAGTGGGATACTTTGTGGCATTTGCATAGTAATGGCTTTCTTCTGGCGACTCAACCATGCAGCCCATCTTTCTTCAAGTGTTTCCTTATTGTGCATCTTAAAACAGCCACACCACATGTTTTCAGAGATTACTGAAGTTATTTGTGGGTTTTTCTTTGCATCCCGAACAATTTTTCTGGTAGTAGTGGTTGAAATTTTAGTTGGTCTACCTGACCGTGGTTTGGTTTCAACAGAACCCCTCATTTTCCGCTTCTTGGTTAGAGTTTGAACACTGTTGATTGACATTCTCAATACCTTGGATATCTTTTTATATCCATTTCCTGTTTTATACAGTTCAACTACCTTTTCCCGCAGATCCTTTGACAATTCTTTTGCTTTCCCCATGACTCAGAATCCAGAAACGATGTTATGCGGTTTGTCGTGTCTCTGTTCGGAGTTTGGAAGATCGTGTTTCAGTAAAACTCACTACTCTGGT
>BLSH010222107.1:5083-27042 GCA_018402905.1 Glandirana rugosa | reverse complement strand
TTGCATCCCGAACAATTTTTCTGGTAGTAGTGGTTGAAATTTTAGTTGGTCTACCTGACCGTGGTTTGGTTTCAACAGAACCCCTCATTTTCCGCTTCTTGGTTAGAGTTTGAACACTGTTGATTGACATTCTCAATACCTTGGATATCTTTTTATATCCATTTCCTGTTTTATACAGTTCAACTACCTTTTCCCGCAGATCCTTTGACAATTCTTTTGCTTTCCCCATGACTCAGAATCCAGAAACGTCAGTGCAGCACTGGATGAAAGATGCAAGGGTCTGTCAGGTGTCCAGAAACTCATTGACCTTTTATACACACACACTAATTACAAGCAAACAGATAACAGGTGAGGATGGTTACCTTTAATAGCCATTCAAACCCCTTTGTGTCAACTTATGTGCATGTTATCAGGCCAAAATCACCAGGGTATGTAAACTTTTGATCAGGGTCATTTGGGTAGTTTCTGTTGTCATTATTATTTAAAAGATTAAACACAGTTGATTGATAATAAATGGCTTCAACCGAACACTAACCATGAGTGAAAGAAATATTTTTGTGTTCTCATTCATATTCTCTGAAAAAATGGCCAAGAAATCTTAAACTCTGCCAGGGTATGTAAACTTATGAGCACGACTATATATATATATATATATATATATATATATATATATACACACACACACATACCGTATCTCACAAAAGTGAGAACACCCCTCACATTTTTGTAGATATTTTATTATATCTTTTCATGTGACAACACTGAAGAAATTACACTTTGCTACAATGTAAAGTAAAAGACTAAATGTAAAGACTTCAGGTGGCTACCCTGGAATACCAGATCAGCACCATTATACGGGTAAGCCTACTGACTGTTTGAACAGTGGAGGACTTGTATCCTATGTATGTACTTTTAACGGCAGACCCCGCTAGTGGTGAGCTATTGTAATCTGTTCCTTTTCATACTATGAGCCACCTATAGGACTACCATATTGCCTTCCTCCTCTGCCTTTCCATACACATAGGAATTCCTTCCGGCTGAGGGCTGCATATGCCCCGGGCTTACAGTGCACAGTGAACATACATGGTATCCATTTGGCGCTGGGTGTCCTAGCCTTCTCAGTCTGCATCACCGGTATTCATACCACAGATTCAGGACCACTATTAAAGAAGGACCAAGCCCACACCAAAAGACCATTTTTGGACCAGGTGAGCGCCATACCCACATATTTTCATCCCAGTGCATTTGCTTATAAGTCTCTCCTAAATTAAATCTCTAACCAGGAGGGATATCCCAGATCATATATTTTATTACAGGATGTGACTTTGCTTTCCATACTGATGTTGGACCCATACTTATGGTTACCCATCAGCAATATCAACCAGGGGTTCAATATGAATTGCCACTAAGATCACTTCCCATTGCCATCATCTCACTTCTCTCCAGTCCTCATTGACTGATTTCACTGGATACTCCAGTCATACCCTGATATCACTCAGCTAGCTTAACCTCTACTGAGCTGTCCAGGATTTCCACAGTGGTCGAGCACCCTTTAGCCACACTTATACCAGAGGCATCTGGAAGGACATTTTGTATACCAATTTTTTCCCCCCAGGTGGAGCACCCATCCATCCATTTATTCCGTGCTTCTGGATGCTGTTTTCATCTTGTTTTGTGTCTCCCCTTGTGTGTGTCCTCACAGTGTGTTGTCTCGGTTGCCTAGGGGACCTCAGGTCTCCATAAGGGCTTAGTGGTGTGACTCACATCTACATATATTGTATTTATTTGAAGTACATATCTTAAATGTTGAATGTTGACTTATTAAAGTAACTTTTATATATACATACTTTCTAGTGTTTACTGCCCGCCCCTCACTAACTAACCTCTAGGTCCTCTGTGGCTCTCATAGGGGACACCCTTGTTGTTTAATAGTATATTTTTGGTTTAGTTGAGGGGCACCATAACTGGTGAGTGGCAAAAGCCAGTAAACTTACTTTAGGAAGACCCTACCTGTTCTTCTTTTTTCCTTGTGGAGTTTATACAATGTAAAGTAATGAGTGTACCGCTTGTATAACAGTGTAAATTTGCTGTCCCCTCAAAATAACTCAACACACAGCCATTAATGTCTAAACTGCTGGCAACAAAAGTGAGTACACCCCTAAGTAAAAATGTTCAAATTGTGCCCAAAGTGTAAATTTTTTTATGTGGCCACCATTATTTTCCAGCGCTGCCTTCACCCTCTTGGGCATGGAGTTCACCAGAGCTTCACAGGTTGCCAATGGAGTCCTCTTACACTCCTCCATGACGACATCATGGAGCTGGTCAATGTTAGAGACCTTGCGCTCCTTCAGTCAGGTCCATAAATATTGGGACATCGACACAATTCTAATCTTTTTGGCTCTATACACCACCACAATGGATTTGAAATGAAACAAACAAGATGTGCTTTAACTGCAGACTTTCAGCTTTAATTTGAGCGTATTTACATCCAAATCAGGTGAACAGTGTAGGAATTACAACAGTTGTATATGTGCCTCCCACTTTTTAAGGGACCAAAAGTAATGGGACAGATTAACAATCATAAATCAAACTTTCACTTTTTAATACTTGGTTGCAAATCC
The DNA here is from genome assembly GCA_018402905.1 of Glandirana rugosa. Taxonomy (NCBI): domain Eukaryota; kingdom Metazoa; phylum Chordata; class Amphibia; order Anura; family Ranidae; genus Glandirana; species Glandirana rugosa. Next base: position 24,421 of record BLSH010222107.1, on the reverse strand, counting down.
TTTGCAGTCAATTACAGCCTGAAGTCTGGAACGCATAGACATCACCAGACGCTGGGTTTCATCCCTGGTGATGCTCTGCCAGGCCTCTACTGCAACTGTCTTCAGTTCCTGCTTGTTCTTGGGGCATTTTCCCTTCAGTTTAGTCTTCAGCAAGTGAAATGCATGTTCAATCGGATTCAGGTCAGGTGATTGACTTGGCCATTGCATAACATTCCATTTCTTTCCCTTAAAAAACTCTGGTTACTTTCGCAGTATGCTTCGGGTCATTGTCCATCTGCACTGTGAAGCGCCGTACAATGAGTTCTGAAGCATTTGGCTGAATATTAGCAGATAATATTGCCTGAAACACTTCAGAATTCATCCTGCTGCTTTTGTCAGCAGTCACATCATCAATAAATACAAGAGAACCAGTTCCATTGGCAGCCATACATGCCCACGCCATGTCACTACCACCACCATGCTTCACTGATGAGGTGGTATGCTTTGGATCATGGGCAGTTCCTTTCCTTCTCCAAACTCTTCTCTTCCCATCACTCTTGTACAAGTTGATCTTGGTCTCATCTGTCCATAGGATGTTGTTCCAGAAGTGTGAAGTCTTTTTTAGATGTTCTTTGGCAAACTCTAATCTGGCCTTCCTGTTTTTGAGGCTCACCAATGGTTTACATCTTGTGGTGAACCCTCTGTATTCACTCTGGTGAAGTCTTCTCTTGATTGTTGACTTTGACACACATACACCTACCTCCTGGAGAATGTTCTTGATCTGGCCAGCTGTTGTGAAGGGTGTTTTCTTCACCAGGGAAAGAATTCTTCGGTCATCCACCACAGTTGTTTTCCATGGTCTTCCGGGTCTTTTGGTGTTGCTGAGCTAACCAGTGTGTTCTTTCTTTTTAATAATGTTCCAAACAGTTGATTTGGCCACACCTAATGTTTTTGCTATCTCTCTGATGGGTTTGTTTTGTTTTTTCAGCCTAATGATGACTTGCTTCACTGATAGTGACAGTTCTTTGGATCTCATATTGAGAGTTGACAGCAACAGATTCCAAATGCAAATAGCACATTTGAAATTAACTCTGGACCTTTTATCTGCTCCTTGTAAATGGGATAATGAGGGAATAACACACACCAGGCCATGGAACAGCTGAACAGCCAATTGTCCCATTACTTTTGGTCCCTTAAAAAGTGGGAGACACATATACAAACTGTTGTAATTCCTATAGCGTTCACCTGATTTAGATGGAAATACCCTCAAATTAAAACTGAAAGTCTGCAGTTAAAGCACATCTTGTTTGTTTCATTTCAAATCCATTGTGGTGGTGTATAGAGCCAAAAAGATTAGAATTGTGTTGATGTCCCAATATTTATGGACCTGACTGTATATTAATACACTACCTGCATTAATATAAATATAAATATTTTTCATGTGACAACACTGAAGAAATGACACTTTGATACACTGTAAAGTAGTGAGTGTACAGCTTGTATAACAGTGTAAATTTGCTGTCCCCTCAAAATAACTCAACACACAGCCATTCATTTCTAAACCACTGGCAACAAAAGTGAGTGCACCCCTAAGTGAAAATGTCCAAATTGGACCCAAAGTGTTAATATTTTGTGTGGCCAAAATTGTTTTACAGCACTGCCTTCACACTATTCGGCATGGAGTTCACCAGAGCTTTACAGGTTACCACTGGACTACTCTTTCCCTCCTCCAGGATGACATCATGGAGCTGGTGGATGTTAGAGACCTTGCGCTCCTCTACCTTCCGTTTGAGAATTCCCTACAGATGCTCAATAGGGTTTAGGTCTGGAGACATGTTTGGCCAGTCCATCACCTTTACCCTCACCATCTTTAGCAAGGCAGTGGTCGCCTTGGAGGTTTTTGATTATCATGTTGGAATACTGCCCTGTGGTCCAGTCTCCAAAAGGAGGGGATCATGCTCTGCTTCAGTATGTCACAGTACATGTTGGCATTCATGTTTCCCTCAATGAACTGTAGCTCTCCGGTGCCTGCAGCACTCATGCAGCCCCAGACAATGACACTCCCACCACCATGCTTGACTGTAGGCAAGACACACCTGTCTTCATACTCCTCACCTGGTTGCCACCACACATGCTTGACACCATCTGAACCACATAGGTTTATCTTGGTCTCATCAGACCACAGAACATGATTTCAGTAATCCATGTCCTTAGCCTGCTTGTCTTCAGCAAACTGTTTGTGTGCTTTCTTGTGCATCATCTTTAGAAGAGGCTTCCTTCAGGGATGACAGCCATACAGACCAATTTGATGTAGTGTGCGTTGTATGGTCTGAGCATTGACAGGCTGACCCCCCCACCCCTTCAACCTCTGCAGCAATGCTGGCAGCACTCATACATCTATTTACCAAAGACGACCTCTGGATATGACGCTGCACTAAACCTCTTTGGTCAACCATGACGAGGCCTGTTCTGAGTGGAACCTGTTCTGTTAAACCACTGTATGGTCTTGGCCACAGTGCTGCAGCTCAGTTTCAGGGTCTTGGCAATCTTCTTATAGCCTAGGCCATCTTTATGTAGAGCAACAATTCTTTTTTTCAGATCCTCAGAGAGTTCTTTTCCATGAGGTGCCATGTTGAACCTCCAGTGACCAGTATATGAGAGTAAGAATTATAACAACAAATTTCGTTCAAAGGTTTTATTGGGTTTTTATACACGGAGTCCAAAATATTCAACAAAATTCAAACACACATTGGAAAAAAGTATTGATTGCACCTAGGCCTCACAGGACCAAACATAAGCAGGTAGTCATGGTGAATGTAACATTCTCAACTATGTTGATAGGAAGCTCAGACTTGAGGGTGTAACTAGAAAGGTAACAAACAGGAGTGAGAGGCCGGGGAGCCAGAAGAGAAAAAAAAACCCAGTTCCACCCCCAACTGGATCAAGCTGTGGGCTGGGGGGGTTCCGACCATTCCTGACACCAAGAAAAAGAGACACCCTCAAAACTGCGGGGTGAGAATCACCTCTGTTATACCACTAGATGTTACATTAAGGCCTAGGTGAACCGTTTAACAACCATGTTAAGGACTGAACAAACTATTATAAAATTGGAAGCTTCTCCTGAAAGGGCGTGGCATGAGGAGTGGACGTGTAGCCTGAGCGCGTGCTGTGCTTAGGGCTCCGGGAGCGCAGCCAGCAGGAGAGGTTGGTGGGGACCCCTGGTGTGTAAACGGGAAAGGGAGATGTCCACACGCAGAACCACTCCACAACCGCCTGGTAGCGGTAAAGGACAAGTAGGTGGTTTACGGGCATACCTGTCCCCACAAGGAGCTGACCGGGCGCGCACGCATTTGGCCAAGATGGTGTCGCCGGACCATGAGGAGGTGGGACGCGGGCTGCTGGACCACAAGGAAAAGAAGCAGCCAAAGGGGAACGGACCCGTGGCTGACCACAGCGGAGCCAAAACCGGGTGGGATGGAGCAATGCCGGCAGTGGATGGAGGTGATGGTAAGCAGGGGAAAGGTCGGACAAGCCCCAAAGACATTGTGCCCCTACTGGGAAAGACCCCTGTGGGTTATGAGGTTAGCTCGGGGGGATCGGAGGAGGATACAACAGGTAATTACAAAGACCCTCTGGAAAAAAAGGGCTCTATATGGGGATTTGAAACGGGGATTATAAGCCCCAGTTGTAAAAGGGCACATTACGCTAAGGGCCTATTAGAGTCCCCTCAGTGCCTCTCAGCAACCGGGAACTCAGGACAGGGGCAATATTCCCCCCTCCCGGGACACAATATTAATACAGAGCCCTGTGTGATACACTCTGGGCTGGACCAAGAGCTAAGAGAACATTTGAAAGCACTTCCCACAAAGGCAGATATCCAGGCCCTTATTGAGACTGTGGGGGCCTCATTCAAACAAGATATGGAGGGATTAAGGGAGGACACAAGAGCACTGGGCCACAGGGTGGTGGATCTGGAGACGGGCCAGGATAACAGCAGGCAAGCAGTAGCAGATAATTGTGATATATGTAAACACCAGGAGGGAATTTTGAATTCTTTAATTGATCAACTGGATGATCAAGAAAATAGGGAGCGGAGACAAAACATACGGATAAGGGGTCTACCGGAGTTGATAAAGGCCACAGGTATAATCACCGCTATAAAAAAGCTATTCAACCAAATTTTGGGACATATGGTGCGGGAGGACATTGAGATAGACAGGGCACACCGTGTGCCAATGCATGTCCAGCCGAATCCGGAGAGACCCAGGGATGTGATCTGTAGGTTACACAAATACTCCCTAAAGGACGCCATAATAAAAGCAACAGGAGATAAACCTGTCATTGATTTTGAGGGAGCAAAGCTTTCTTTATTTCCAGACCTATCCTATCGTACTCGTATGCAATGCAGGACAATACGAGCCCTGCTGGATACTCTACGAGCAGCGGATGGAAGATACAGATGGGGTTTCCCTTTTAGTTTAACTGCTACACGAAATGGAAAAATGCCAGCATTCCGTAATAAAGAAGATTTGCAGCAGTTTGTGGAAATCCTAGAGCTGCTTGCAGTGGAGATCCCAGACTGGAGATCAAACTATCTTAAAACCCCCTTTTAGCATCCAGAGCAGTGGCAGAATGTACTAGCTAAAAACCGCCGCAAGGATGGAAGAAACAAGATTGGCTATGAATAGATAATGCATGGCCTGATGAAAGGCAGGAGAAAAAGATGTCCCGTTGTATTTTCTTGTTTCTTTTTTGTTGTTCTTAAGTAAGAGATATTAGTGACTGCTCCAGGGCCTGAGTAGCCTCAGGCGCCCCACTCATGTCGTTAACTTTTCTTACCCCAATAGGATGGTCCCAGGAGAAGGGACTCTGTAGTCTGCATAATAGCAGAGGAGAGGGAGAGCTAGAGGATCCGCAGTTTGCTGGTCCCAGTTTTCTCCCTCTTAGTAGGAGACATAAGAAGGGAAATGGATTTTTATTTTGTTTTTTTTTTCCTTTGTTTTTCTCCCTTTCTGCTGGTTTGCTGATACTAATATATATATATATTTTTTTTTTTCGTTAAAATTAGCGAATGGGACCCCTCTTCAGTTTTTTTTTCTTTTTTTTCTTATTAGTCTTGGGAATGTTGATGTAAAAATGTGTGTTGGTTTAACTTGGTACCGTAACCCTATTTTCTCTTTTTTTATCGAACAGGGGAGCAGGACGACTGTGTCTAAAAGAGGCACCCAGTGTAAATTGGAGGTTCAGGAGGCGAAATCAGAGAGAGGTCCTGCGGAATGGCATGGTAAAGTGGCTAATGAGCTGGGTAGTTGGACAGGGATCGAGTGATGGCGGGGTCAATGAAGGAAGTGTCATACAATGTTAGGGGCTTGGGTTCACCACATAAAAGGGGCCGCCTCTGGTGCAAACTGTGTCACCTGGAGGCAGATGTGGTACTCCTGCAGGAGACGCACTTCGCGGCAGGGTTGGCCCCCCAAGTTCCCCCATTTCCTTTTGAGCGGTGGTTCCAAGCCCCCTCCCCTAGGGAAGGGGCAAGAGGAGTTACAATAGCACTGCGGAGCTCCTGTCTTTTGGGGGAGATGGACGTGCAGGCGGACCCAGAGGGCTGTTATATTTTTGTGAAGGGTAAGTTGGAGGGTCAGTGCTATACGTTTGCTTCAATTTATGCGCCAAATAATAGGACGGTCGATTTCCTCTCAAATACCCTGAAAATATTGGGGAAATTTAAGGAGGGTTTTGTGGTAATTGGGGGGGGGGGGGGATTTTAATCTAACGTTAGATGCCAGTTTGGATACATCGTCGGGCAAAACCCCAATTTCTTATAGAACACAGAAGCATGTTAAACAACAAATGCGCTCCCTACATTTGGTGGATAGCTGGAGGGTGTTGCATGGATGGGACAGAGACTATAGCTATTATTCAAAAGTACATAATACTTACTCAAGGATTGACTGGCTGCTGGTGAATCAATTCTATTTGGATTGGGTGGTATCAACTAGTATTGAGCCAATCACTATCTCAGACCATGACCCCATATGCTTGACTTCCAAAAAAAACAGGAGAGATAATATGGTTTTTATGGTCAGTAAAAACCAATACCGGGTGAGCTGCTCCTTCCAGGAGGTTACCGCCATTCCTCCAAAGCCGACTTGATCGCCAGAAATTCCCTATCACCGACATCATAGTTCCAGCAAGATGGTGCACCACCACATTATGGGTGTCAGGTCCGAGCATTCCTAGATGAACAGTTTCCTGGAGAGTGGATTGGTCATCGTGGGACAGTTGAATGGCCCCCAAGGTCTCACAATCTGACCCCCTTAGACTTTTATCTTTGGGGTCATCTGAAGGCAATTGCCTATGCTGTGAAGATACGAGATGTGCAGCACCTGAAACTACAGATACTGGAAGCCTGTGCTAGCATTTCTCCTGCGGTGTTGCTATCAGTGTCTGAAGAGTGGGAAAAGAGGGTTGCATTGACAATCCAACACAATGGGCAGCACATTGAACACATTTTATAAGTGGTCAGAAACTTGTAAATAACTCATGAAAGAATAAAGTTACGTTAAAACCAAGCACACCATTGTTTTTCTTGTGAAATTCCCAATAAGTTTGATGTGTCACATGACCCTCTTCCTATTGAAAAAACAAAAGTTGGATTCAAAATGGCGGACTTCAAAAAGGCCGCCATGGTCACCACCCATCTTGAAAAGTTTCCCCCCTCACATATACTAATGTGCCACAAACAGGAAGTTAATATCACCAACCATTCCCATTTTATTAAGGTGTATCCATATAAATGGCCCATCCTGTAGACATGTAACTATAAATGATGCACTAATGAGTTTGCTGTGTACATGGAAATCCAAGGGATGATTTGGTGCTCCTTTTTTTTTTTTTTTTTGAGGGGGTTGATTGCGTGAAATTGAATATCAATGGAACTCACTAAGGGAGAAAAGTATATATATTTTTTTTTTCTTGGTTGTGTGAAATTGGATATCAATGGAACTATATATAACTATAGATGAAGCACTAAGGAGCTTGTGGCGTACACGTAAATTTAAGGGAATTCACTTTTTTTTTTTTCCCTCTTTCCCCTTGTGGTGAGGTCTGTTCCCCCCTTCCCCCGCTTTTCTCCGTGTTGAATTGTGGATTTCCCTTGTTTTGTTTTTTTTTTTTTCTTCCCTTCCCCTTTAAGTGTCTCCAAAGACCTAGGTCTTTGCAATAGCTGGAGATGTAGAGGATAATATAAGAATGATTTTGTAAAATTGGATTTTGATAAGTAGTGATAAATTATTGGAATGTAAACAATGAATTTTGTTGGTTTGTTTGGTTCTGTGAATATCACTGCAATGAGACTGCACATTTATAAAATTATAAAAATGCTTTAATAAAGATTGATTATAAAAAAATAAAATTGGAAGTTTAATTACCTAGTGGTGGTGCCGCCATTTGCTCCCGACCCCAAACCTGGGGTAGAACTACGCTGGGAAACAGCAGGCACCACCCTGTCAACCAATGTGATACTAAAAGAGGGAAAGCGCCTAGGGAAAGCAATAGAACTGAAAGACAGCAAAGATAGAGAGAAGAAGGGAAGAAGAAGTAGGAAGCACCAGGGAGCCCATAAAGAATACCAAAAAAAGGTGGTTCACGGAGGAAGTTTTAGATATCTCTTCCAGGGATCCCATATTGCGTCAAATTTAGCTTATGAGTCCAAAATGATGTTGGCCAGCTTCTTCTGGGTCATGATCCAGGAGACTTTTTGTTTAGCAGCGGTGAAGGATACTGAAGGTCTTTTCCAGGCCCTGGCTATTGTGATTTTTGCTCCCAGCAAAATGAAATAGGAGAGTTTAAAGAGGTGTTTAGAAAGTCCGTCTGGCCTACAATTAAGAAGAGCCGCTTCTGAGTTCTGGGGGACAGCCTGTTCCATGATCTTTCGGATCAAATGGAATATTCTATTCCAAAAGCCCCAGATACGTGGGCATTCCCACCAAGTGTGGATAAATGAGCCCAGGAGTCCGCAACCTCTAAAACAGAGACCAGATGAATTTGGATACATGGCAGGCAACCGAGTTGGTACCAAATACCAACACGTGAAGACCTTTAGGTTGGCCTCCCACAAAGCAGTATTGACTCTCCCTTTGAAAGATCTCCGGAACAGGGAGTTCCACTTATCCACCTCCCAGTTGACATCTAGGTCTTTTTCACATTTACTCGCAAAGGGGGCTTGTCTGGATTGTCCGTCAGTTATGCATAGATCAGGGAAATTCCTCCTCTCTGATCCTCAAGTTCTGAGCACCATTTTTCAAAGGGAGTAATACCTGTAAAATCGTTTCTGAGCTTCCACAAAGAGTTCATGAAATGCTGTATTTGCTGAAAGCGAAATTTTTCGGAGGGTGGCATATCTAATTTGCAGTGGGTTAAAGTGATAGGGCCCCTGGAGGTTAGGAAGTGTCCTATGCGGAATAGACCTTTGTTTGTCCACCATTGAAAGGCCGGGATTTCCTGGCCTGGCGGGAAACGGGGATTGTTGAACAGGTGGTTGAGGGGATTAAGATTTGAGATTAAATGGGGGGGTTTGAGAACGGAATCGCAAAGGACTAACGAGTGGGACAGGGTGGGCATGGGAACTGGGGGCCTCATCTTGTGGGGAGCCCCCACCAGGTAATCGATAGTGTTTAAAGGAACTGCCTGTCTCTCCATCAATAACCAATCAGGTTTATCTCCCCTGGCATAAATAGCTGAAAATTGGGCTAGTTGACCGGCTTGAAAATACTTAAAGAGGTGAGGCAGTCCTAGGCCACCCTGATTACGTCTCCTATATAGGACATTAGCAGGACATCTGTAGCCTTTCCGGCCCCAGATAAACTTCAATATTTGCGATTGCAGTTTTTGAAGTTGTTGCTTCCTTACAGGGATTGGAAGAAGTAAAGGATCCTAGGGAGTGGGGTCATTTTAACTAAGTGTATTCTGCCCAACCAGAAAAGATCCTCCCAGTCAACTTCGAGAGATCCTTTGCAATCTTCCTGAATAAGGGGGGGGGGGGGGTAGTTGACCTCATTCAGTTGTTTGAGGTTGGCCGCCAAGTTGACCCCCAGGTACGGTAATTGGTTGGAGTTCCAGGTGAACTTGTACAAACCCCTGAGTCATTGTGCTATGGACTCGGGAATAGAGACGTATAAGGCCGCTGACTTGGACCAATTAACATACAGCCCTGAGACCTCCCCGAAATCTTTTAGGAGTTGAATTACTCGGGGAGTAGAGGAGAGCGGAGAAGTGATAAATAACAGCAGGTCATCTGTGAATAAAGCACATTTATGCATTTGGGGCCCACATTGTACTCCCCAAATGTCGGGGTCTTCCCTGATGGCAGATGCTAAGGATTCCATCGCAATAGCAAAAATTAGGGGAGAAAGGGGACAGCCCTGTCTGGTTCCCTTGGCTATAATGAGGATTTTGACCTGGGCACTGGGATTTGAATAAAGTGCTCCCAAGATCTGAAGGAATTTTGGGCCAAAGCCCCATCTACTGAGGATATCAAACAGGTAGCCCCAATCTGTCAAAAGCTTTTTGCAGATACACTGATAGAAGATACCCTTCCTGGTGTGGACCCCCATCCCAAATCGAGTTAAGAAGATGGATGATGTCCACAGCTCTGCGGATCTGGTCCGGGCCCTGCCTCCCCAGAATAAAGCCCACCTTTATCTTTATGGACGTATTTACCTATAAACCTAGATAGTCTAGATAACACCAAATTTAACACACCTGCTCCCCATTTACACCTGAGACCTTGTAACACTAACAAGTCACATTTCCGCCCACTCCATCACACTATATGCGGCCGCTGTATAAGCTGCCTTATATAGTGTGGGGAGTGGACTTAGCCCCCTGAGCCATGATTGGCCAAAGGCACCCTGCCTTTGGCCAATTATGGCTCTCTCACATGCAGGTCAGGTGCATGCTTTGGCCAATTATAAGACGTCAATGCACTGTGATCTCTCAGTGCAATTTGGGGCTTTCCGTGATGCTTGAATTTGCCATGAACGCCCCATAATGTTCGCTATTTGGGCCTATCCCTATAGGCAAGCAGCTTAAGGGGTTTTTTACACTTAAGTGTGGATGTGTTATATTTTTCACTACCTGTTATAAGGTGACAACTGTCTCCCAATTGTGCTCCTGTGTTGTCACCTAACGTACTTCCAGTGGAGAATTTAGGCAGTCTTGCTGATTTTCATTGCAGTGGCATGGTCCACCACTGTCAACATCAGGAAGGTCGCCTCTAGCAATGATCTACAGCCAGCTCTGGAGTGACTGCATGTTAAAAAGAAGTGGCTTAAAAGAGTTTGGAGGATATCAGAAGCATTGGGATACAAAAAGCATGAAAATAGGTGAAAATGCAATTGTTTATGATACATGGTGATTTAGTTAACTCAATGTCACCCATTAAGAATTTAGGTGTGCAACAGTATTTACCTACTTTACACAAATTCTCTTCTCTTCTCTGGACATGATAGGCTTGAATTGGGCCATGTACCAGTGGTAAACAAAATGTCTTCATTAAGAAGGTAAACTCTGTAGTGGGACACCATTGTAATATGGAAGGCTGTTGGAAGCAGAGGAATTTAGTTCAAAACTTGGGCTGACCAGGGTGGGGGTCGGGGGTTAACCATTAGTTCAGAAAAACCTTAACGTGTTTCTTAACATTTAGACATTGTTAACTATTTACAAACATAAGGTAACAAGATAGGTAATAAATATTGGCAAATCATGGGTCATAAAAGCAATTGATCGGTTATAGATACTCACACGTAATGGTCACTAAAAGTTACTAAAATTTGTATGCATGGACTGCAGTTCCGACAGCATGCGTATTAAAAAGTAATTTCATTTCAGACATATACAGATACACAACTGGGTGTGACATTTTGACTTTAAACATTAGGCTGGTCTGTTACCATGGCATTTTCTGAAGACATCTGGAGGCTGCCTTACTGTTCAGTAGGAATTTCTAGGTCACCGAAAAAAGGTTTTGTAAGGGACCTCACCCATTCCTTGAAGGAAAACAAGAAATTGCCATTAAGATTGCACTAAGGAATTCTACAGGTCTCTGACAGTTGACCTCCAGATGTTCTTTAAACTTTTCTTTGACATCTCACAGCAAGGAATGTCATTCTGTAACACAAGAATTCATCCTGTTAATATCCATCTGTCATGTACATGACTGCTATTGCACATACTCACTATTTATTCATGCAAAGATCATACATGATATCAGAGTCACATTAACCCCTTTTAGTCTTATGGATATACTACATTTATCTCAGAAGGCACACTTAAGGAATTTTATTCACTACTTACAAAATTACAGCTCTGCTAAATCTAGGTCTACATTTGGTAAACTAACCATTCAAAACCGGATTGTAGATTTCAGTAGTTGTTGAATTTTACTAGCATGTTCTTGTGTATGTATTCTTCATAAACAGTAAAAAAGGCAGCAGATATGCAAAGGCGGCTCTAGGCTTTGTGAGGCCTTAGGCGAAACTTAGCCATGAGGCCCTACTCATGCCCTTAATGGGAAAAATAATTCAAGCAATAAAAAATAACAGTGTGCCCCCCCACAGTGCTGCCGGCTTCCCTCCTCTTCTCTCCCACTGACTGCTGTAGGGGATCTTCAGAATGGAGGGTAGAAAAAAGGGCTGGCCCTTCCTTTTCTTTTTTGTTTTTAAACAATACGTTTTAATTTATTTATAGTGGGTATCATTACAAGCCCCTTCATTTACTAAATGAACACAGTGAGCGATCAATACTGATTACTCTGTGTTCATTAATAACTGAAGCATAGCAAACTGTTTATTATGCTTCGGTTTATGAATGAACAGGAGCCTCTGTCTCCTGTTCATTCATCTGCAGTACAGCTGAGGCTACAGAGAGAGGGGCTGGGGAATCTGTTTCCTCAGTCTCTTTCTCTGTCTCAAAAGTGAGAATTCTGTTTACAACCCTGATATCTCATCAAAGAACCAAAAAACTCTCACCAACAAAAAAAAAAAAACGTAAAAAAAATAAATAAAAGACTTGTAAAAAAAACAAATCAAACAAATTTCTATTCACATGAGAGGGGTGCGGAGTGTATGGTGGTGGGTGGTATGTACATGAGAGGGGTGCGGAGTGTATGTAGGTGGGTGGTATGTACATGAGAGGGGTGCGGAGTGTATGTAGGTGGGTAGTATGTACATGAGAGAGGTGCGGAGTGTATGTAAGGGGGTGGTATGTACATGAGAGGGGTGCGGAGTGTATGGTGGTGGGTGGTGTGTACATGAGAGGCGTGGGGAGTGTATGGAGGTGGGTGGTATGTACATGAGAGGGGTGCAGAGTGTATGGAGGTGGGTGGTATGTACATGAGAGGGGTTCAGAGTGTATGGTGGTGGGTGGTATGTACATGAGAGGGGTGCAGAGTGTATGGTGGTGGGTGGTATGTACATGAGAGGGGTGCGGAGTGTATGGTAGTGGGTGGTATGTACATGAGAGGGGTGCGGAGTGTATGGTGGTAGGTGGTATGTACATGAGAGGGGTGTGGAGTGTATGGTGGGGGGTGGTATGTACATGAGAAGGGTGCGGAGTGTATGGAGCTGGGTGGTATGTACATGAGAGGGGATTGCTCCATCACTGCAGAGGCCACTATGCAGTGGCATGCAGAGAGCAACACAGCACAAGCACCTGAACTTTCCTCCGACCCTGCTGCAGACACTGCTCTCACAGCCCCCCTCCCCCATCTGAAGCCCCTTCCCTGTGTCCCTGTATAAAAGTTTTATGTTTTTCCAAAAAGCTGCCAACTCACCCCCCCACACATCCGACAGAACGAACTGCATATGCATCAGTCACTCTTGACAGGTTCAGCAGCGGGCTGGCAGCTCCTCCTCCACTGTTATTATGTGTCTGCAGGCAACACTGGAGGGGGACACAGAGAGGACGCAGTTCTGGAGTTGCTGAGAGAGGCAGAGGGAGTAGACTTCAGGTCGGCGCCGGGTCGCTGTTGATATAGATATACATTTTACCGGCCCGCTTACCCCTCCAGCTTGGGGACAGTGACCAGGGGACATTCCCTTCCAGTTGCACACACATTAGGCAAGTTAGGCGGCCGCGAGGCCCCTGAAAGGGCAAGGCCTTAGGCGACCGCCTAATTTGCCTAATTGGAGAGCCGCCGCTGCAGATATGACAGGAAGGATCACCGGGGCTTTATAAAGTATACACTATAGATCATGTCCTTTCCACCCAGAGATTGCCAGCACCATGAGCAGGCAGAATTTCAGGTACTAGTACTTACCTTGCTCTTTTCATTTGTACCCAATGGCCCCTTAGGGGTGGCTGGTTGATGTGGTTCACCTGCTCACAACTGCCCTCAATCACACTCCTACTGGCATCCGGAGTCAGAAAACAGGCTTGCTCTTTGTTTCTGTTATTTTATTTGGGGATTGAACTTGGATAGGGATTGGGATAGTTATGGGATGCCCAACAGATCAAACAGTTCTGTACATAGGAACGGTATATACACCATCCAGTATGTACAACTCCTTCATTTCACTCCAGCACGCTTCTTACTTTGCTGCAATCTGCTGCTTCCTCTCTCCTGCACAGTTTCTAGATAGAGTTCCTGATAGGAGGGGCCCTTCCCCAAACAACAGGCTCTTTAGGTACGAACAGGCCTGAACACACCTCACCCCAGTGTCCTTTCAATGAGCTAAGTCTCTGCCATTGGGCACAGGGTGGCAGGCTGGCGTGTTCTGGCGGGGTTAGGGAAGAAACAAAAACACAACCCCTGCAGTCTTCCAGCAGTCATCTATGTCTTTGGCCTCTACAAAGAAAGCTGTAGTCCTCAAACAGTCCCTTTAAATGTAGAAGCATGGGTCAGGCAGCCTCCTCCTGCTTTCCTCTTCTCCCCTGAGAGAAATGGAGTAGTTCTTTGCAGGCTGGTTTGGCTTCACTACAAGGACTTTGTTTCCATAGATGGCACGCCCCAGGCCCCGCTTTTGCTTTAACTCCACAAAGCAGTTCCAGACATCACAGTCCTACCGTCTCAGGGGTTTGGGACATGCAAATATTCCCATATCATTTCATCCTCCCACTTTCCTCTGGAGCTCTCCACGAAATCCACAATATGGGGAGGGACATATGGAAAATCTAGGCCCCACTCCAAGGCAACTCTGCGTTGTACCTACCGTTGAAACCGGGAGAGCCTAGGTAACTCCTTTACCTTCCCTCTCCCCGGCCGGATCAGGGTGTCAGGGGATCTGATCACCTGTCACCGGAAGGTACCTGCCCTGGTCTGGGTAGTGGAGGGCATATTAAGGAACAGCTGACTGAGGGTGATAGGGGTTTCTGCAGCTCCATCTGTATCTGGTTCAGACTCTGGTCCTCTTCCGTCCTCTGGTGGAGTGGCCATCCCATGGGACTAATCTGTCTCCCACTCTTCCTCATCTGGACTCTTATCAGGGGACGACCATTCTACAAGTCTTTCCAGGGATCCAAACTTGGTTTGCAGTCTGGGGGAACTCCAATCAAGTGCTCTGTCTCTCTGCTTCTCTTCCAGCTCACCAGAGGGCACACCCCCCTCCTGCACTAACTCTGCTGGACAGGAAACAGCTATGGGCAGACCTATGGCTGGTGTGGCTGGGGATTCTAGTTCCTGCTGGACAGTACTTACAGGTCCTAGGCCCCCAACCAGGCCTTCAGTCACGACAGCTCCTTCTTTCCTTCCCTCTTTGGTGTTCCCGGGGGAGTCGCTAGGCCGCAACTCCTCTCCGCCTTGATGGGGTGGCTCCAGGCCCGCTCCGGTCTTCCGGGACTTTTCAGGCTGTAACATGCAGAGTCCTGACTGGAGGTTCACATTGAAGTAGCAAGGATCCCGCTGAATGTTGATTCCGCCGCATTAATGGCTCGTAGTAATGGCCACTCTGTACCCATGCTTCCACTATTGCTGTTGGCATCCAACATCCTGGGCAAAGGAGGCACAGTCTGTCCATCCCATCCACCACCCCGAGGGCGAATCCCCCGCGGTGCTCAAACTGGACACCAGTATCCATGAGTGTCGGTTCCAGCTGTTCCAGCAACCAAGTGAGAGCTGGCAGCAAGCGTTCACACTCCGCCATCTTCCGCAGCCTCGTGGTATCTGCTGGGCGCAGGGAAACTTTTGTTGCCTCCAGGGCGTGGCTCCACCTCCTTGCTACCAGACAGATTGGTGCCACTGAATCTGATTAGTAGATTCTTTCCTGGTCACGCTGCTGTAACCCATGATGTGCAAGATAGAAACTTGCAGACATGCTGGCTTTTTCAGAACTTGTCCCGGCATGCTGGCTCTTGCGGTGGTTGCCGGTAGCAACAGTGATTTTAGTAATGCCACTTGTCTTCCTGTACGAGACCATTCTGACACAGTTTTACCCCTGAGCTCCTGTTTGCTTACCCCGATCACCCTTAGCAACAGGAAACAGTTCCAGGCACACTTCATTGGCAGCAGGATTTTTGAGCATAAATTCAGTGTGCCCAGCATTTTCAGGGCGCAGGCATGATTAGAATCCAGTGTGAAATGTCCAGCTTCAGCAGGACTCGGGACATATTTGTAATACATGGGTGCAATCACCCCTAGCTAGAGTTGAGCGAACCCGAACTGTAAAGTTTGGGTTCGTACCGAACTTTGGGGTGTCTGTGACCCGAACCCGAACCCGGACATTTGAAAAAAGTTCGGGTTCGAGTTCTGGGTTCGGGTATTTGATCACGCATGTTGAATAGCTGCAGGGCAGGCAATCAACAAGTGTTTCACTGGTTTGCCCTTAGAAGCCATCACAGCCAAGCCTACTAATGGCATGGCTGTGATTGGCCAGTGCATCATGTGACCCAGCCTCTTTATAAGCTGGAGTCACTTAGTGCTGCATGTCACATGCTCTCTGGGTAGTGTAGGGAGAGGCTGCTGCCGGTGCTGTGAGGGACAGATTGCAGATAGATAGATAGGTAGAGATTACTTACTACTACTACTGCTTTTAGGGACAGATTGCAGATCTAATAACATCTCATCCTGCATTACAGAACAATCTGACTGGACTAGGTAGAGCCTACTGCTTAGAGGGACAGATTATTGTTCTAAAATCATCTCCTAGTTCTATAGGGTCAGGTTCCTGCTGTTGCTGTAAGGGACAGATTATTGTTCTAAAATCATTTTGTAGCCCTCTAGCACTTTCCAGGACTCTTTTACAGTCATTTTTGTGCCGAAAAGTTTGGGTCCCCATTGAATTCAATGGGGTTCGGGGTAAAGTTTGGGTCAAGTTCGGTACCAAACCCAGACTTTTTTCCGAAGTTCGGCCGAACCCACGGAACCCGAACATTCACGGGTTCGCTCAACTCTACCCCTAACAACAGGTTACAAGTCACTGAATTGCAGGATATTACTGGCAAGTGCCAACCCCCTGTGCTGGTTGGGGCAACTGGGTAATTAACTGTAGAGGTTGGAAATGGCTCCTGCCAGTTGCTATGGACAACGGCACACTTGAAAAAGCATGGTTGACTGGCAAACACATAAGTCCTTTCCCAGGGTTCAATCCACATTTAACCACTTCCTTACCGAGTCATTGTAAAATGACATTGGCAGGAACCCTCCCTCAATCCAGCCGGGCGTCATATGAGCATGCCGCTCGTGCACAACCCCGGGGCGCGCAGCGCGGCAATCGGGGTTGAGGCTTGTCCCTCGGACAAAGCCCAGCCCCAATAAGGGTAGTACCTGTCACTAGCCCATCAGAGTACCCGAGTACCTGTCACCAACCCATCAGGGTACCCGAGTACCTGTCTCCAGCCCCTCAGAGTACCTATCTGCAGCCCATCAGAATACATGAGCACCTATCTGCAGCCCATCAGAGTACCCGAATACCTATCTGCAGCCCATGCCTCATAGAATAAACCTCGGGTGTTTGCTTTCCAAAATGGGGTAATTTTGTGGGTAATCTCGAGTACCTGTTAGCAACCCATCAAAGTACCCAAGTACCTGTCACCGCTCATCAGAGTACCTTAGTACCCGTCACCAACCCATCAAAGTACCCGAGTACCTGTCACCAGGTCATCAGAGTACCTGAGTGCCTGTCACAAACCCATCAGAGTATCCGAGTACCTGTCACCAGCCCATCAGAGTACCCGAGTACCTGTCACCAGCCCATCAAAGTACCTGAGTACCTGTCACCAGCCCATCAAAGTACCTGTGACCAGCCCATCAAAGTACCAAAGTACCTGTCACCTGCCCATCACAGTACCCGAGTACCTGTCACCAGACCAGCATCGTACCCGAGTTCCTGTCACCTGCCCATCTAAGTACCCCAGTACCTGTCACCAGCCCATCAGCATACCCGAGTACCTGTCACCTGCCCATCTGAGTACCTCTCACCAGCCCATTAGAGTACCCGAGTACCTGTCACCAGCCCATCAGAGTACCCAAGTACCTGTCACCTGCCCATCAGAGTACCCGAGTACCTGTCACCAGCCCATCAGAGTACCCGAGTACCTGTCACCAGCCCATCAGAGTACCAGAGTACCTGATTACCCGAGTACCTGTCACCAACCTATCTGAGTAACCGAGTACCTGTCTCCAGCCCATCAGAGTACCCAAGTACCTATCTGCAGCCAATGCCTTCAAATAAACCTCGGGTGTTTGCTTTCCAAAATGGGGTAATTTTGTGGGTAATTCCACTGTCCTGGTGCTCCAGGGCTTTCAAAAGTGTGATAGGTATGAATTAAATTTTATGTGTAATTTATGCTCCTAGAACGCCTCACGGTGCTCTCTGCATGTTGGGCCTCTCTATGTGGTCAGGCTGTGTAAAAGTCTCACACATGTGGTATTGCCATACTCGGGACGAGTAGCAAAATATATTTTGGGGGGTTATTTTTGCTACATACATGCTATGTGTTCGAAATATCATATAAATTGACCACTTTGTGATAAAAAAAAGAAAGGTTTTCATTTTCTTTCGACGTTTTCCGAAGACTTGTGGAAAAAAATGAACCATACAAAAGACTCATAATGCCTCATAGAATATACTTTGGGGTGCTTGCTTTCCAGAATGGGGTCATTTTGAGGGTAATTCTATTGTGCTGGTGCTGCAGGGCCTTCAAAAGTGTAATAGAAAGTTAGGAAATTATATGTGTAATTTATGCTTCTAGAACGCCTGACGTTGCTCCCTGCATGTTGGACCTCTCTATGTGGCCAGGCTGTGTAAAAGTCTCACACATGTGGTATTGCCATACTCGGGACGAATAGCAGAATATACTTTGGGGGGTAATTTTTGCTATGTACATGCTATGTGTTAGAAATATCTTATAAATTTAAAAAAAAAAAAAGAAATATCTTATAAATTGACCACTTTGTGTAAAAATAAAAGTGTTTTCATTTTCTTTCCAAGTTTTCCGAAGACTTGTGGAAAAAAATGAACCATTGAAAAGACTCATAATGCCTAGAATATACGCTGGGGTGTTTGCTTTCCAAAATGGGGTCATTTTGAGGGTAATTCTATTGTCCTGGTGCTGCAGAGCCTTCAAAAATGTAATAGGTGGTTAGGAAATTACAGTCAGGTCCATAAATATCGACACAATCATAACATTTTTGGCTCTATACACCACCACAATGGATTTGAAATGAAACTAGCAAGATGTGATTTAACTGCAGACTTTCAGCTTTAATTTGAGGGTATTTACATCCATATCAGGTGAACAGTGTAGGAATTACAACAGTTTGTATATGTGCCTCCCACTTTTTAAGGGACCAAAAGTAATGGGACAAATGGCTGCTCAGCTGTTTCATGGCCAGGTGTGTTATTCCCTCACTATCCCATTTGCAAGGAGCAGATAAAAAGGTCCAGAGTTAATTTCAAGTGTGCTATTTGCATTTGGAATCTGTTGCTGTCAACTCTCAATATGAGATCCAAAGAGCTGTCACTATCAGTGAAGAACGAAGTGACTATCACTGTCGAGAAACCTAGAGTATAACTCTCAACTGTCGTTGTCTAAGGTTTACGTTTATCGTGTGAACTTTAATTGAGACCTGGAAAAATAGACGAGGAACGTTTACCCTATCACTCCCTTATTGTGTGGACCGGTACTTTGTCGACTCGTCGGTAAACAGGGTAATGAAAACCAGGGAATTTTTCACCCTCCGTGTATATGTTTGACAACATTAAGGATGTGACAAGTGGACTATACCTACATTTATGGGAGTTTAATTTCGACTTTCAGACGTCAATTTAGTGTAGAACGATCAAAGTAAAGTTTAGGTAACACCACCACATATCTCGGTTTTTACAATACTAACACAGCTATAAATACCTGGACTGACATTAA
>BLSH010222096.1:1384-11586 GCA_018402905.1 Glandirana rugosa | reverse complement strand
TGCATTAGGGCCAGTTTCCTGTTTGTGCTCTGATGGAGAGTTTATCGTTCTAAAAACAACTACAACTGCATTAGGGCCAGGATCCTGTTGGTGCTCTGAGTGACAGTGTATCATTCTAAAAACAACTACTACTGCAATAGGGCCTTGTTCCTGTTGGTGCTTTGAGGGACAGTTTATCGTTCTAAAAACAACTACTACTGCAATAGGGTCAGGTTCCAGTTGGTGCTCTGAGGGAGAGTTTATCATTCTAAAAACAACTACTACTGCAATAGGGCCATCTTCCGGATGGTGCTCTGAAGGACAGTTTATCGTTCCAAAAACAACTACTACTGCAATAGGGCCTTGTTCCTGTTGGTGCTCTGAGGGACAGTTTATCGTTCTAAAAACAACTACAACTGCATTAGGGCCAGTTTCCTGTTGGTGCTCTGAGGGAGAGTTTATCGTTCTAAAAACAACTACAACTGCATTAGGGTCAGGGTCCTGTTTGTGCTCTGAGAGACAGTGTATCATTCTAAAAACAACTACTACTGGAATAGGGCCTTGTTCCTGTTGGTGCTTTGAGGGACAGTTTATCTTTCTAAAAACAACTACTACTGCAAAAGGGCCAGGTTCCGGTTGGTGCTATGAGGGAGAGTTTATCATTCTAAAAACAACTACTACTGCAATAGGGCCAGCTTCCGGTTGGTGCTCTGAAGGACAGTTTATCATTCTAGAAACAACTACTACTGCAATAGGGCCTTGTTCCTGTTTGTGCTTTGAGGGAGAGTTTATCGTTCTAAAAACAACTACTACTGCAATAGGGCCAGGTTCCTGTTGGTGCTCTGAGGGACAGTTTATCGTTCTAAAAACAACTACAACTGCATTAGGGCCAGTTTCTTGTTGGTGCTCTGAGGGAGAGTTTATCGTTCTAAAAACAACTACAACTGCATTAGGGCCAGGGTCCTGTTTGTGCTCTGAGAGACAGTGTATCATTCTAAAAACAACTACTACTGCAATAGGGCCTTGTTCCTGTTGGTGCTTTGAGGGACAGTTTATCTTTCTAAAAACAACTACTACTGCAATAGGGCCAGGTTCCGGTTGGTGCTCTGAGGGAGAGTTTACCATTCTAAAAACAACTACTACTGCAATAGGGCCAGCTTCCGGTTGGTGCTCTGAAGGACAGTTTATCGTTCTAGACACAACTACTACTGCAATAGGGCCTTGTTCCTGTTTGTGCTTTGAGGGACAGTTTATCGCTCTAAAAACAACTACTACTGCAATAGGGCCAAGTTCCGGTTTGTGCTCTGAGGGAGAGTTTATCGTTCTAAAAACAACTACTACTGCATTAGGGCCAGGTTCCTGTTTGTGCTCTGAGGGACAGTTTATCGTTTTAAAAACAACTACAACTGCATTAGGGCCAGGTTCCTGTTTGTGCTCTGAGGGATAGTTTATCAATCTAAAAACAACTACTTTTGCATTAAGGCTAGGTTCCTGTGACAGTGTATCATTCTAAAAACATCTACTACTGCAATAGGGCCTTGCTCCTGTTGGTGCTTTGAGGGACAGTTTATCGTTCTAAATACAACTACTACTGCAATACTGTCAGGTTCCGGTTGGTGCTCTGAGGGAGAGTTTATCATTCTAAAAACAACTACTACTGCAATAGGGCCTTGTTAGTGTTTGTGCTTTGAGGGAGAGTTTATCGTTCTAAAAACAACTACAACTGCATTAGGGCCAGTTTCCTGTTGGTGCTCTGAGGGAGAGTTTATCGTTCTAAAAACAACTACAACTGCATTAGGGCCAGTTTCCTGTTGGTGCTCTGATGGAGAGTTTATCGTTCTAAAAACAACTACAACTGCATAAAGGCCAGGGTCCTGTTGGTGCTCTGAGTGACAGTGTACCATTCTAAAAACAACTACTACTGCAATAAGGCCTTGTTCCTGTTGGTGCTTTGAGGAACAGTTTATCATTCTAAAAACAACTACTACTGCAATAGGGCCAGGTTCCTGTTTGTGCTCTGAGGGAGAGTTTATCATTCTAAAAACAACTACTACTGCAATAGGGCCAGCTTCCGGTTGGTGCTCTGAAGGACAGTTCATCGTTCCAAAAACAACTACTACTGCAATAGGGCCTTGTTCCTGTTTGTGCTTTGAGGGAGAGTTTATCGTTCTAAAAACAACTACTACTGCAATAGGGCCAGGTTCCTGTTGGTGCTCTGAGGGACAGTTTATCATTCTAAAAACAACTACAACTGCACAAGGGCCAGTTTCCTGTTGGTGCTCTGAGGGAGAGTTTATCGTTCTAAAAACAACTACAACTGCATTAGGGCCAGGATCCTGTTGGTGCTCTGAGTGACAGTGTATCATTCTAAAAACAACTACTACTGCAATAGGGCCTTGTTCCTGTTGGTGCTTTGAGGGACAGTTTATCGTTCTAAAAACAACTACTACTGCAATAGGGTCAGGTTCCGGTTGGTGCTCTGAGGGAGAGTATATCATTCTAAAAACAAATACTACTGCAATAGGGCCATCTTCCGGATGGTGCTCTGAAGGACAGTTTATCGTTCCAAAAACAACTACTACTGCAATAGGGCCTTGTTCCTGTTTGTGCTTTGAGGAAGAGTTTATCGTTCTAACAACAACTACAACTGCATTAGGGCCAGTTTCCTGTTGGTGCTCTGAGGGAGAATTTATCATTCTAGAAACAACTACAACTGCATTAGGGCCAGGGTCCTGTTTGTGCTCTGAGAGACAGTGTATCATTCTAAAAACAACTACTACTGCAATAGGGCCTGCTTTCGGTTGGTGCTCTGAAGGACAGTTTATCATTCTAAAAACAACTACTACTGCAATAGGGCCAGGTTCCTGTTGGTGCTCTGAGGGAGAGTTTATCATTCTAAAAACAACTACTACTGCAATAGGGCCAGCTTCCGGTTGGTGCTCTGAAGAACAGTTTATCGTTCCAAAAACAACTACTACTGCAATAGGGCCTTGTACCTGTTTGTGCTTTGAGGGAGAGTTTATCGTTCTAAAAACAACTACTATTGCAATAAGGCCAGGTTCCTGTTGGGGCTCTGAGGGACAGTTTATCATTCTAAAAACAACTACAACTGCATTAGGGCCAGTTTCCTGTTGGTGCTCTGAGGGAGAGTTTATCGTTCTAAAAACAACTACAACTGCATAAGGGCCAGGGTCCTGTTTGTGCTCTGAGAGACAGTGTATCATTCTAAAAACAACTACTACTGCAATAGGGCCTTGTTCCTGTTGGTGCTTTGAGGGACAGTTTATCTGTCTAAAAACAACTACTATTGCAATAGGGCCAGGGTGCGGTTGGTGCTCTGAGGGAGAGTTTATCATTCTTAAAACAACTACTGCTGCAATAGGGCCAGCTTCCGGTTGGTGCTCTGAAGGACAGTTTATCGTTCTAGAAACAACTACTACTGCAATAGGGCCTTGTTCCTGTTTGTGCTTTGAGGGAGAGTTTATCGCTCTAAAAACAACTACTACTGCAATAGGGCCAAGTTCCGGTTTGTGCTCTGAGGGAGAGTTTATCGTTCTAAAAACAACTACTACTGCATTAGGGCCAGGTTCCTGTTTGTGCTCTGAGGGACAGTTTATCGTTTTAAAAACAACTACAACTGCATTAGGGCCAGGTTGCTGTTTGTGCTCTGAGGGATAGTTTATCAATCTAAAAACAACTACTTTTGCATTAAGGCTAGGTTCCTGTGACAGTGTATCATTCTAAAAACAACTACTACTGCAATAGGGCCTTGCTCCTGTTGGTGCTTTGAGGGACAGTTTATCGTTCTAAATACAACTACTAATGCAATAAGGTCAGGTTCCGGTTGGTGCTCTGAGGGAGAGTTTATCATTCTAAAAACAACTACTACTGCAATAGCGCCAGCTTCCGGTTGGTGCTCTGAAGGGCAGTTTATCGTTCCAAAACCAACTACTACTGCAATAGGGCCTTGTTCCTGTTTGTGCTTTGAGGGAGAGTTTATCGTTCTAAAAACAACTACAACTGCATTAGGGCCAGTTTCCTGCTGGTGCTCTGAGGGAGAGTTTATCGTTCTAAAAACAACTACAACTGCATTAGGGTAAGTTTCCTGTTGGTGCACTGATGGAGAGTTTATCGTTCTAAAAACAACTACAACTGCATTAGGGCCAGGGTCCTGTTGGTGCTCTGAGTGACAGTGTATCATTCTAAAAACAACTACTACTGCAATAAGGCCTTTTTCCTGTTGGTGCTTTGAGGGACAGTTTATCATTCTAAAAACAACTACTACTGCAATAGGGCCAGGTTCCTGTTGGTGCTCTGAGGGAGAGTTTATCATTCTAAAAACAACTACTACTGCAATAGGGCCAGCTTCCGGTTGGTGCTCTGAAGGACAATTTATCGTTCCAAAAACAACTACTACTGCAATAGGGACTTGTACCTGTTTGTGCTTTGAGGGAGAGTTTATCGTTCTAAAAACAACTACTACTGCAATAGGGCCAGGTTCCTGTTGGTGCTCTGAGGGACAGTTTATTGTTCTAAAAACAACTACAACTGCATTAGGGCCAGTTTCCTGTTGGTGCTCTGAGGGAGAGTTTATCGTTCTAAAAACAACTACAACTGCATTAGGTCCAGGGTCCTGTTTGTGCTCTGAGAGACAGTGTATCATTCTAAAAACAACTTCTACTGCAATAGGGCCTTGTTCCTGTTGGTGCTTTGAGGGACAGTTTATCTTTCTAAAAACAACTACTACTGCAATAGGGCCAGCTTCCGGTTGGTGCTCTGAAGGACAGTTTATCGTTCCAAAAACAACTACTACTGCAATAGGGCCTTGTTCCTGTTTGTGCTTTGAGGGAGAGTTTATCGTTCTAACAACAACTACTACTGCAATAGGGCCACGTTCCTGTTGGTGCTCTGAGGGACAGTTTATCGTTCTAAAAACAACTACAACTGCATTAGGGCCAGTTTCCTGTTGGTGCTCTGAGGGAGAGTTTATCATTCTAGAAACAACTACAACTGCATTAGGGCCAGGGTCCTGTTTGTGCTCTGAGAGACAGTGTATCATTCTAAAAACAACTACTACTGCAATAGGGCCTTGTTCCTGTTGGTGCTTTGAGGGACAGTTTATCTTTCTAAAAACAACTACTACTGCAATAGGGTCAGGTTCCGGTTGGTGCTCTGAGGGAGAGTTTTTCATTCTAAAAACAACTACTACTGCAATAGGGCCTGCTTTCGGTTGGTCCTCTGAAGGACAGTTTATCATTCTAGAAACAACTACTACTGCAATAGGGCCTTGTTCCTGTTTGTGCTTTGAGGGAGAGTTTATCGCTCTAAAAACAACTACTACTGCAATACGGCCAAGTTCCGGTTGGTGCTCTGAGGGAGAGTTTATCGTTCTAAAAACAACTACTACTGCATTAGGGCCAGGTTCCTGTTTGTGCTCTGAAGGACAGTTTATCGTTTTAAAAACAACTACAACTGCATTAGGGCCAGGTTCCTGTTTGTGCTCTGAGGAATAGTTTATCAATCTAAAAACAACTACTTTTGCATTAAGGCTAGGTTCCTGTGACAGTGTATCATTCTAAAAACAACTACTACTGCAATAGGGCCTTGCTCCTGTTGGTGCTTTGAGGGACAGTTCATCGTTCTAAATACAACTACTACTGCAATAGGGTCAGGTTCCGGTTGGTGCTCTGAGGGAGAGTTTATCATTCTAAAAACAACTACTACTGCAATAGCGCCAGCTTCCGGTTGGTGCTCTGAAGGACAGTTTATCGTTCCAAAAACAACTACTACTGCAATAGGGCCTTGTTCCTGTTTGTGCTTTGAGGGAGAGTTTATCGTTCTAAAAACAACTACAACTGCATTAGGGCCAGTTTCCTGTTGGTGCTCTGAGGGAGAGTTTATCGTTCTAAAAACAACTACAACTGCATTAGGGTAAGTTTCCTGTTGGTGCTCTGATGGAGAGTTTATCGTTCTAAAAACAACTACAACTGCATTAGGGCCAGGGTCCTGTTGGTGCTCTGAGTGACAGTGTATCATTCTAAAAACAACTACTACTGCAATAAGGCCTTGTTCCTGTTGGTGCTTTGAGGGACAGTTTATCATTCTAAAAACAACTACTACTGCAATAGGGCCAGGTTCCTGTTGGTGCTCTGAGGGAGAGTTTATCATTCTAAAAACAACTACTACTGCAATAGGGCCAGCTTCCGGTTGGTGCTCTGAAGGACAGTTTATCGTTCCAAAAACAACTACTACTGCAATAGGGCCTTGTACCTGTTTGTGCTTTGAGGGATAGTTTATCGTTCTAAAAACAACTACTACTGCAATAGGGCCAGGTTCCTGTTGGTGCTCTGAGGGAGAGTTTATCGTTCTAAAAACAACTAAAACTGCATTAGGGCCAGTTTCCTGTTGGTGCTCTGAGGGAGAGTTTATCGTTCTAAAAACAACTACAACTGCATTAGGGCCAGGGTCCTGTTTGTGCTCTGAGAGACAGTGTATCATTCTAAAAACAACTACTACTGCAATAGGGCCAGGGTGCGGTTGGTGCTCTGAGGGAGAGTTTATCATTCTAAAAACAACTACTACTGCAATAGGGCCAGCTTCCGGTTGGTGCTCTGAAGGACAGTTTATCGTTCTAGAAACAACTACTACTGCAATAGGGCCTTGTTCCTGTTTGTGCTTTGAGGGAGAGTTTATCGCTCTATAAAAAACTACTACTGCAATAGGGCCAAGTTCCGGTTTGTGCTCTGAGGGAGAGTTTATCGTTCTAAAAACAACTACTACTGCATTAGGGCCAGATTCCTGTTGGTGCTCTGAGGGACAGCTTATCGTTCTAAAAACAAGTACTACTGCATTAGGGCCAGGTTCCTGTTTGTGCTCTGAGGGACAGTTTATCGTTTTAAAAACAACTACAACTGCATTAGGGCCAGGTTCCTGTTTGTGCTCTGAGGGACAGTTTATCAATCTAAAAACACCTACTATTGCATTAGGGCCAGGTTCCTTTTTGTGCTCTGAGGGACAGTTTATTGTTATAAAAACAAATACTACTGCAATAGGGCCAGGTTCCGGTTGGTGCTCTGAGGGACAGTTCATCATTCTAAAAACAACTACTACTGCAATAAGGCCAGGTTCCTGTTGGTACTCTGAGGGACAGTTTATCATTCTAAAAACAACTACTACTGCAATAGGGCCAGGTTCCGGTTGGTGCTCTGAGGGACAGTTTATCGTTCTAAAAACAACTACTTCTGCAATAGGGCCAAGTTCCGGTTGGTGCTCTGAGGGACAGTTTATCGTTCTAAAAATAACTACTACTGCATTAGGGCCAGGTTCCTGTTGGTGCTCTGATGGAGAGTTTATCGTTCTAAAAACAACTACAACTGCATTAGGGCCATGGTCCTGTTGGTGCTCTGAGTGACAGTGTATCATTCTAAAAACAACTACTACTGCAATAGGGCCTTGTTCCTGTTGGTGCTTTGAGGGACAGTTTATCTTTCTAAAAACAACTACTACTGCAATAGGGCAGGTTACGGTTGGTGCTCTGAGGGAGAGTTTATCATTCTAAAAACAACTACTACTGCAATAGGGACAGCTTCCGGTTGGTGCTCTGAAGGACAGTTTATCGTTCTAAAAACCACTACTACTGCAATAGGGCCACGTTCCGGATGGTGCTCTGAAGGAGAGTTTATCGTTCTAAAAATAACTACTACTGCATTAGGGCCAGGTTCCTGTTGGTGCTCTGAGGGACAGTTTATCGTTCTAAAAACAACTAAAACTGCATTAGGGCCAGTTTCCTGTTGGTGCTATGAGGGAGAGTTTATTGTTCTAAAAACAACTACAACTGCATTAGGGCCAGGGTCCTGTTTGTGCTCTGAGTGACAGTGTATGATTCTTAAAACAACTACTACTGCAATAGGGCCTTGTTCCTGTTGGTGCTTTGAGGGACAGTTTATCATTCTAAAAACAACTACTACTGCAATAGGGTCAGGTTCCGGTTGGTGCTCTGAGGGAAAGTTTATCATTCTAAAAACAACTACTACTGCAATAGGGCCAGCTTCCGGTTGGTGCTCTGAATTACAGTTTATCGTTCTAACAACAACTACTACTGCAATAGGGCCTTATTCCTGTTTGTGCTTCGAGGGAGAGTTTATCGTTCTAAAAACAACTACTACTGCAATAGGGCCACGTTTCGGTTGGTGTTCTGAGGGAGAGTTTATCATTCTAAAAACAACTACTACTGCAATAGGGCCAGGTTCTGGTTGGTGCTCTGAAGGACAGTTTATTGTTCTAAAAACCACTAATACTGCAATAGGGCCTTGTTCCTGTTTGTGCTTTGAGGGAGAGTTTATCATTCTAAAAACAACTATTACTGCAATAGGGCCACGTTCCGGTTAGTGCTCTGAGGGAGAGATTATCGTTCTAAAAACAACTACAACTGCATTAGGGCCAGGTTCCGGTTGGTGCTCTGAAGGAGAGTTTATCATTCTAAAAACAACTACTACTGCAATAGGGCCAGGTTCCTGTTGGTGCTCTGAGGGACAGTTTATCGTTCTAAAAACAACTAAAACTGCATTAGGGCCAGTTTCCTGTTGGTGCTATGAGGAAGAGTTTATTGTTCTAAAAACAACTACAACTGCATTAGGGCCAGGGTCCTGTTTGTGCTCTGAGTGACAGTGTATGATTCTTAAAACAACTACTACTGCAATAGGGCCTTGTTCCTGTTGGTGCTTTGAGGGACAGTTTATCATTTTAAAACAACTACTACTGCAATAGGGTCAGGTTCCGGTTGGTGCTCTGAGGGAGAGTTTATCATTCTAAAAACAACTACTACTGCAATAGGGCCAGCTTCCGGTTGGTGCTCTGAATTACAGTTTATCGTTCTAAAAACAACTACTACTGCAATAGGGCCTTATTCCTGTTTGTGCTTTGAGGGAGAGTTTATCGTTCTAAAAACAACTACTACTGCAATAGGGCCACGTTTCGGTTGGTGCTCTGAGGGAGAGTTTATCATTCTAAAAAAACTACAACTGCATTAGGGCCAGGTTCCTGTTTGTGCTCTGAGGGACAGTTTATCGTTCTAAAAACAACTACTACTGCAATAGGGCCAGGTTCTGGTTGGTGCTCTGAGGGAGGATTTATCGTTCTAAAAACAACTACTACTGCATTAGGGCCAGATTCCTGTTGGTGCTCTGAGGGACAGCTTATCGTTCTAAAAACAACTACTACTGCATTAGGGCCAGGTTCCTGTTTGTGCTCTGAGGGACAGTTTATCAATCTAAAAACACCTACTATTGCATTACGGCCAGGTTCCTGTTTGTGCTCTGAGGGACAGTTTATGGTTATAAAAACAAATACTACTGCAATAGGGTCAGGTTCCGGTTGGTGCTCTGAGGGACAGTTCATCATTCTAAAAACAACTACTACTGCAATAGGGATAGCTTCCGGTTGGTGCTCTGAGGGACAGTTTATCGTTCTAAAAACAACTACTTCTGCAATAGGGCCAAGTTCCGGTTGGTGCTCTGAGGGAGAGTTTATCGTTCTAAAAATAACTACTACTGCATTAGGGCCAGGTTCCTGTTGGTGCTCTGATGGAGAGTTTATCGTTCTAAAAACAACTACAACTGCATTAGGGCCATGGTCCTGTTGGTCCTCTGAGTGACAGTGTATCATTCTAAAAACAACTACTACTGCAATAGGGCCTTGTTCCTGTTGGTGCTTTGAGGGACAGTTTATCTTTCTAAAAACAACTACTACTGCAATAGGGCAGGTTACGGTTGGTGCTCTGAGGGAGAGTTTATCATTCTAAAAACAACTACTACTGCAATAGGGCCAGCTTCCGGTTGGTGCTCTGAAGGACAGTTTATCGTTCTAAAAACAACTACTACTGCAATAGGGCCAGGTTCTGGTTGGTGCTCTGAGGGAGAGTTTATCGTTCTAAAAACAACTACTACTGCTTTAGGGCCAAATTCCGGTTTGTTCTCTGAGGGACAGTTCATTGTTCTAAAAACAACTAATACTGCAATAGGGCCAGGTTCTAGTTGGTGCTCTGAGGGAGAGTTTATCGTTCTAAAAACAACTACTACTGCATTATGGCCAGGTTCCTGTTGGTGCTCTGAGGGACAGTTTATCGTTTTAAAAACAACTACAACTGCATTAGGGCCAGGTTCCTGTTTGTGCTCTGAGGGAGAGATTATCTTTCTAACTCGTGGTTGATCTTGGACCGGGATAAC
>BLSH010222068.1:396271-406984 GCA_018402905.1 Glandirana rugosa | reverse complement strand
GTACACACTGCCTGAAAATCTGTACACAGCACAGCTGTGTATTCTGTCAGAATACAATAGCATAGTGGGGGAGATTTCTACACCAACATCACTTGGCGATCTGTCAGTTTTTTCAACCCGTATGAAAAAAACTTGCAGTGTGTTCCAGGCTTTACAGAGCTGCATCTTTCTATTCTTGTGGGTAGTAATGTGTCTGGCACAGGCTATTCCAAAAGGGGCCAATACTCAGGTGGCAAAAATGATCCGCAGAAATAATATATATTCCCAAATGCAGAACACTAGAGCCAAAGGAATATGACAATAAACATAGCCAACCTTTGCTTATTGAATACATTTACATTCCACTAATATGGCAGTATGAGGATCTTTTGTTTACCTACTTTCATCTGCTGTTGATACTGTATCATGTATTGGTCAACAAGAACTTCTATTATCCACCAGAAGGTGTCTCCTCACTGTCACACAACTATTCTCTTCTTGTGTCTGTTTGCAGGCAGGCTATTTATCCCTTTTCTGCTCAGCTAGATTTCTCATCAGCATTTTGTCAGCTACCGTGCTGTACTCTGGTTCCCCATGTTTCCAGCTTCCTAATGTTTAGTCTTATTTTCTTGCCTTCAATTTGACTTTGCTTTGCTTTGTCTTGTAAGTCGTTTCCTTATATTGTATTTGGCAGTCACTTTGTATGAATGTAAACTTTATCTGTTGTGGGTAGTTTCATTTTTCATTTGCTTTTCTTTTTTTCTCTCTGCATACAGTTCATTTTCTGCCATTATTATAGAGAACTTATCTGCAATTTTCAATAGCAAAAGCCTGTCAAATGTAGCTTTTTGTAGAGCATGCAAGACCATATATGATTGGATGCTATTGGCACTTTGCAGTTCTAACTTTAGGGGTATTGGGACTTTCAATAATTTTGCACATATAGGTCATACAGAATAGGGGAGTTATACAGTTATGTTGCAAAATTATGGGGTACTTGCTATTCACTTTCAGCTGCTTTTGTAAATTCCCCCTCTGGCAGGCAGAAATAGTTTAAAATGTGCCTCAGGTCGTAAATGAGTTCCTGTCTTATTAAAAAAAAAATTGTAAAAATGGATGATAAATTTAATGCAAATATATGAAGATATGTGGCAGACAGTTTTCAATGTCTCCAGATAACACAGTTGCACGTGGATCTCATATCCAAGACAAATGCTGTAAATCTGTTGATGAACTAATCTTGTAGAATATATATTTAACAACTCTTAAAAGGTATAATAAATTGCTGCAGATACTTGAGCAAATTTGTGTTGGAGTATAAACTGTTCTAATAGACACATACTGCTTTCTGTATAATGGTTCTGTTACATAAAATGATTTTTTAAAGCTTACTGTACCTGTCAGAATATCATTTCATATTCTCCTCAGGTGTTGGCAAGCTAAAACAGAAGCAAGCATTGATATTCCTTATGACAGACTGATCTGCCTGAAAACAATGATTACTAAGATGATTCTATAATTATTTCTAATTGTGGTATATAATTAAAGAAGTCAAATAAGATTACAACAGAGCATAAGAATTTGTCAACAAATCAAACTCATGGCATTTTACAAGATGAAAATCTATCTGACTTAACCGAGAAATGCATAGAAATATCTTAGGTTGTAAGCTCTAACGAGCAGGGTCCTCTGATTCCTGCTGTATTTAAGTGTATAGTATTTGTACTGTCTACCCTCAAGTTGTAAAGCGCTGCATAAAATGTTGGCACTGTATAAATCCTGTGTAATAATAATAATAATAATAATAATAAATAAGATGTAAAATGTTAAATTCCCTTTACGCAATTCATATGGGTGTATGCTGAAACACATACATAGCTTTTTCAGTTCAATAAAGTCTTTACATTGCCATCAAAATTCAAATAACACTTCATTAAGTAAAATGTTTACCCTTGGTATACCTGGATGATGACACTTTTTTTTTTAACAAGCTGTGCCCCTTGTATCATGCATTATTTTAGTAAAAATGGATGCTTGATTGTGCTGTAAAGTGAAAATAAAGCTGTTATCAGATATAAAAAGCAAGCACCTAAAGGTCACACATGCCTGCAGGCAGGGTCAAACTAGAGACCTGGGGCCCTTCAAAGAAAAGGAGAAGGGGGGCTCACCATAAAGCAGGGATTGATGTGGCAACATATGGCTTACTATAAGGTGCATGGTTAGATTAACATGGTTCGACAGGTAAAGCTTATTCTAAGTCTGTATAGAAAGTAGGCCTAGTCTCAGTAAAATATTATTTTTCTTTTGTCATGAAGGTTTTTATTCAGCTTTAAGTAGCAGGAGAGCTGACCCAACCTGCAATTCATTATTACTATTTATAGGTTACAGAAACTACTCACAATTTGCAAAAGATTGTAATAGGCTACGTACATGTACAAAATACTGTTAGAGACTGCTTATAGATAACAAAAACCTGTTTCAAAAATGAATCAGTTCTATTACATGCACTTTTATGTTCACAGAATATAAATAGAGAGCAAACACTGAGCCGATCTTTAAGAACCTTGTTAAAACATTTGTGAATACTTAGAAAGCAGCCACTGTTTGGCCAATAAACACTCTTTTCAGGACTATGTAACATACAACATAGTGTATAGAGCACATTGGTGAGCAGTCCCTTACACTTGTGGTTAATGCAAAAATCAGTTCTGTCAGTATAGGAGAAATAGAGCCAAAGCTCGTTTTTCCTGTAGGTGACAGGAGTACACTTAGTTCTGCACTCCAGTGACCCATATTCAGCTGACAGCCAGCTAAAGTATGCTGTCAGCTGACATCACTCAGCCAGTTCAGGCTCTGGAGGGATTCATGCAGATGCGTGACTGGCCGCTGGCTCAGCCTCTCCATCCAGTTGAGAACCAGAACCACCCGCTTCTGCCCCCTCCACAGTCCAGTATGTGCTGGAGGGGTAGAGCAGAGAGCCAGTGACTTACAATGGTTTAACAGGACAGGTTCCACTCAGAACAAGCCTTGCCATGGTCAACCAAAGAAATTATGCACATGATAATGACCCCAAACACACCTCCAAGATGACCACTGCCTTGCTAAAGAAGCTGAGGGTAAAGGTGATGGACTGGCAAAGCATGTTTCCAGACCTAAACCCTATTGAGCATCTGTGGGACATCCTCAAATGGAAGGTGGAGGAGCGTAAGGTCTCTAACATCCACCAGTTTTGTGATATCATCATGGAGGAGTGATAGAGGACTTCAGTGGCAACCTGTGAAGCTCTGGTGAACTCCATGCCTAAGAGGGTTAAGGCAGTGCTGGAAAATAATGGTGGACACAAAATATTGACACTTTGGGCCCAATTTGGACATTTTCACTTAGGGGTGAACTCACTTTTGTTGTCAGAGGTTTAGAAATGAATGGCTGTGTGTTGCTGAGAGGACAGCAAATTTACACTGTTATACAAGCTGTACACTCACTAATTTACATTATAGTATAGTATACTTTCTTCAGTGTTGTCACATGAAAAGATATAATAAAATATTTACAAAAATGTAAGGGGTGTACTCACTTTTGTGAGATACTGTACATGTATTGTATACACTGTAAAACAAAAAAGCTAAAGTTATCAATATCATACATATTGCCAAATGGAAAAAACAAGTCACAGAGCTTGGCTTGTTGTGACCTTTTATAACGTAACGCACTGTACTGTGTGCCAACAACAAACCACAATCTACAAACCTACATTAAAATATGACATTGTGCTTTTTTTCATGTTTGGCATAACAACTGCCTCCCCTCTGCAGACAAATACAAAATATTTCCCGAGTGGCTTGAGTGCATGCAAGCAGTTTATTTAGAGGTCAGCGCCCTACTGTTACACCTATTAATACGAAGGAAAGAGGAATGAGTAATTTTTTCTCAAGCAAAAGCAATTAAGGTAAGATATTACAAACATGGCAACCCGAAATATTGTAGAGACTTACTGCCCATTCAGCAAGCTTATTTCCACCATGTCAGAGGAAGGGATGAAGCGTATTTTATTGAGATAAAAAAAAAAAACGAAGTTACTTACTGGTAACGTCCTTTCTGGAAGTCTTTCAGCATAGGCACCTTTGAGAGACCTTGGCTCCTCCCTTCCTAAAACACCGCCCCTGCACACAGGATTTTAACCTCGCCGTCCCGCCGGCCCTTCAGTTCTCCGAGAGTACCTCCGGCCAGCTGGGGAGACACAAGAACAACATGTTATGACATTCCTTACCTCTCTGCTGTCCACAATACCTTTCTGGGTCGGTTCCGGTGCTGTCCTGAAAGACTCCCGGAAAGGACGTTACCAGTAAGTTTTTCCCTAATCATCTTTCAGGACAGGCACCTTTGAGAGGATAAGCGAGCACCTTACCCAAGGGGGGGACAATTGCCTGCAAAACCTTGCGCCCAAATGCCTGGTCTTTAGCTGACAGCAGATCCAGTCTGTAATGCTTCACAAACGTGGTAAAGCTGGACCACGTTGCGGCTCTGCAAATCTGCTCCAGGGAAGCGCCAGCCCACCCCGCTTGAGATGCTGCCATGGCCCTGGTGGAATGCGCCCTAATTCCGCCCGGAGTTTCCAACCCCCCCAGCACATATGCCTCGGTGATAGCTAGTCTCGCCCACCTAGCTATAGTCTTTCTAGAGGCCCTAGAACCCTTCCTGGCCCCTGAAAATACAACAAAAAGGGAATCAGTATTCCTAAATTGACTGGTGCTGTCCAGATATTGCAGGACACACCTTCTGACTTCCAACTTATGAAAAACTTATTCCTGTTCCCTCACAGGATTAGCACAAAAAGAAGGTAAAATGATTTCTTGACCTCTGTGAAAATTCAAGGCCACTTTTGGCAAAAAAGCTGGATCGGTTTTAAATACTACCCGATCTGGGAAAATCTGGAGGAACGGAGCTCTTATAGATAATGCCTCGAGTGGTGATGGCCACCAAAAACGCGTTTTATATGGTTAACCATTTCAAAGTAACCATCCCCAGAGGTTCAAATGGCTCTCCTGTGAGGACCTGTAATACCAGGGACAGATCCCATACCGGGAAAGGAGTGCTTCTTATCGGTCTGCTCCTTTTCAGGGCCTTGAAGAACCGAATAACCCACGGGTCCATAGCCAGTGGTCTCTCTAAATAGATGCTTAAGGCTGAAATCTGGCTCTTTAGGGTGCTACTAGCTAGTCCCTTGATAGCACCTACCTGAAGAAACTCTAGGACAGATACCTGGCTGCGTACTTCTAAGGAGCTCTCCTCACACCATTTGTTAAACTTCTTCCAAGTCTTAAAATAAATGGTGCAAGTATCTTTATTCCTGCAATTTAGGATAGTTGTTATGAGGCTTTCTGAGAATCCCTTGTCTCTCAGGATCTTTTCTTCAGTAGCCAGGCCACCAGATGCCATCGTTCTACCCTGGGACAGCACACCGGGCCTTGTACCAGCAGATCCTCCTGATCTGGCAGGAACCAAGGGGGCTCCGCCGCCAGACTCCTTAGGAGGAAAAACCACAGTCTCCTGGGCCAATGTGGGGCGACTAGGATGAGCGTCGTGTTCTCCTCCTGAAACTTCCTTAGGACTGCCGGTAACAGGAGGGAAAGGCATAGCATCTGGGAGAACCTCCAGGTCAGGGCAAGTGCATCTACTCCCCCTGCCCGTCCCACCTGTTGAGGGAGAGGAACCAACGCACCTTTGCATTTTTTTTTTACTTAAAAAGGTCCACAAAAGGCGCTCCCCCATTTTCTGACTATTAACTCGAAGACCTGTTGATTTAACTCCCAGTCTCCTTCCCTCAGCGTCTTCCTGCTGAGGAAATCCGCTGTCTGATTCAACTCGCCCTTCAAGTGTACTGCTGAGAGGGAGTTGACGTTGGCTTTGGCCCAAATGAGGATGACTTCTGCCAAATGCCACAAAGACCTGCTCCTGGTTCCTCCCTGTCTTTTGACATAGGCCACTACTGAGGAGTTGTCTGACCTGACCTGAACATGATGACCCCTGAGTTCCTGCTGGAAGGCTCTGAGCACTAAGTCTACTGCTCTGAGTTCCCACCAGTTTGAGGATTACTTTGCATCCTCTATTTCCCATGTGTCCTGCATCACCCTTGGTCCTAGGTGTGCTACCCATCCTGAACCGCTTGCGTCGGTTGTGATGATTCTTGTGGCTGTCAGAACCCATTGAAGCCCTAGTGTCAGATTCGACCCCGATCTCCACCAATGCAAGGTTGCTTTGGCTTGGTCCCAGATCTGTACCAGGAAATCCTTGGACTCCTGCCTGCGATCCCACACCCTCAGGATAAAGAGCTGCAGCGGACGGAAGTGCAAACCTGACCACTGAACTACCGGAATTGCTGCTGTTAGAAGTCCCAATGCTGACATATTGAAACTCGAGAGTTGCTTGTAGCGCCTCCATAGCCGCATCTATCTTCTGAATTTTTTACCTTTCTCTCCTTGGAGTCCAGCACATAACCTAGAAGGATGACTCTCTGGGAGGTGACCAGATTTGATTTGTCCAGGTTTAAGAGCCATCCCAAACCTTTCAAGATGTTCCTTACGACTTGTAACTCCTGAACCAATTGCTCCGGGAAGGATGCAAACAGGAGCAAGTCGTCTAAGTATGCTATCACTGTCACCCCCCCCCTTAGTCTTTGGACTGCCAGGGCCTCTGCCATCACCTTGGTGAAAATTCAGAGGGAAGAGGATAACCCGAAAGGCAGAGGCTTGAATTGTAGATCAACTACCCACTCTTCGGTTATTACTGCCAACTTGAGGTATTTCTGGCAGTCTTCTGAGATGGGGATATGCAGATAGGTGTCCTGCAGGTCTATTGATGCCATAAAGCAGTTTGGTGGCAGGAGCGCCTTTACGGAGTAAACCAAATCCATCCGGAACTTCTTGTAAACCACCGATACATTCAGAGGTTTTAGGTTAAAAAATAATCTGAACTTTCCGGATGGCTTTTGCACCACAAATATGTAGGAATAGAAACCCTTGCCGATCTCCGCTTGAGGCACCTGAACTATTACCTGCTGGTCCTCTAGCTCCCGTAGGGAGGACAGAAGAGCCGCTGCTTTCTCCGCATATCTTGGAAGGTATGTGATTAGGAGTCTTTGCGGAGGGGGCCTGGAGAATTCCAACCAGTAACCCCTCCTTACTATTCCCAACACAAACTGGTTGGTGGATATCTCTTCCCACTGTGGGAGGAAGGCCCCCAATCTTCCCCCCCACTGTGTTGACCCCATCACTGCATTTTTCAGGGCTACTCAGGAGGGCGAAAAATCGCTCCTCTCTGCACCTTACCCCTTCTCCAGGTCTTCTTCTTCCCCTCTGACTGGGGAGCTCCTGACTTCCTTTCGGGACGAAAACGCTTCTTAGGTTTCTCCCCTATTTTCTTTTTAGCCGGGAAGGCCTTTTTCTTGTTGGCCATTTGGTCTAAAATAGCCTCCAAGTCAGGGCAAGTGCTGTCCGTTCTACAGCGTTTGTGTGTTCCTGAAGCAACCTGTGATCCTGATTGTTTGTTCCTGTGACCCAGCTTGTCTTGACCCTGCTATTGATCTCCGCCTGCACCGACCCCGGCTTCCACGACCACCCTTCTGCCTGCTCCCTTGTACCTCGCCGCCCACCTGTTAACGAACTCTGCTTGTACCCGACTACTCTTCAGCCTGACCCATCTGTACTGTTCCGCCAGCCCGTTACCGACCCGGCCTGCATCACTACACTTCAGCTTGCATGAGTACCACATGGACCAGCACACCACCACCAGTGACCCAGTCCGACCCTCGTGCCTCCCTGTACTCCCGAGCTCCCTGTCTGCACTACCAGGGGTTCAGGAATCAGGGTTGTAAGAGAGGTTGCCCACTGCATATGTCAGACTCCGCCACCAGGTATGTGACAGGGATCCCGCAAAGCTTCGCTTTTGACACATTATCGCCCTGCTAGGTTTTTAGCCACAAGGCTCTTCTGGCTGAATTGGCCTGGGCCGGGGTCCTGGCTGACATGCGAACAGCCTCTGCTGATGCGTCCGGGATATATGCAACTCCCTTTTGCAGCATAGGAAAGGACTTCAGCATCATCTCCTTTGAAGTACCTGCCTCAATGTGAGCCTTCATCTGCGTTAACCAGTACTCCATATTGCGGGCCACACCTGTAGTCGCCATGGAGGGTTTAAGGTTGCCAAACGAAGAGTCCCATGTTTTCTTCAATAAGGCATCTGCTCCTTTTTCCATGGGGTCTGAGAGAGCCCCCATGTCTTTGAAGGCCAGGTCTGTGTGTCTGGACACCTGAGAGAACACCGCATCCAACCTGGGGGACTTGTTCCACACCAACACTTCCTCTTCAGTGAAGGGGAACCGGTGTTTGAGCGCCCTGGAGAAGAACGGCTTCCTCTCTGGGTCCTCCACTCTTTCTTGATAGTTTCAACTAGTGCATCACTGGGTGGGAAAAACCTCTCTCTTGGGTTCGCTTAGGCCCTCATACATCTGGTCGTGAAGAGATAAAGTCCTCCTTTCCTTTTGGATCCACAGGGGGGTGTGAATGACTCCTAGGAGTTCTTCCACCTCCTCCAGAGAGAGCTTGTACCAAGATGATGATGTGGATTCGCCATCCCCACCCTCTCCCTCTGACTCTTCCTGAGAGCCAGAGGTGGCACTGTCAAGCTCTTCTGAGTCTCCCCTGGGGTCCCTCGGCCATGCCCCACCGCTGAAAAGGTGTAACCCCCTGCTGTGTTGGTGACCTTGGTCAACTGAAAACTCGTGAACAGTGCCTGGAAGGATTGAAAAGTGCTAGAGAGCTCCTTAACCGATGCCTCCAGGTCTGCATTCTGCTCCCCCACCTGTTCCCTCACTAGAGCCTCAATACACTCTCTACAAAGGGCTTTTGTCCAGGCCTCCCCCATGGTATTCCTGCAGGATGGGCACTTCTTTCTAGAGAAATGATCATTCTCTCTTGAAGGGCAGCTCTTGTCTAAGGACTTGCCCTGAAAAGAGAAAGCCAGAGGGAACAGGCATCAACCTCCACACCTCTTCCATCCCTGCCCCTTCACCAGTGTGCCACACACATCCAAACAAACAGGGGAACACCGGGGGGCATTGCCTAACCCAAGACCGACCACCAACAGGGTCCCAGACTCACCCCGGGGGGGGGGCAGTACCACCCCTGTGAAGCCTACAGGGAATCCCACATAGCAAGGGAAACACCACCCCCGGCTTTCCTCTTACCTTGGAGTGGCTGGTGTTGGCCTCTCCTGGAGCAGTCTGCGAGGCCTCTACCTCCGACATTGCCGTACAGACGTACTGTCTCTCGACCGTTGTGCCGCCTCCACTGTTCCCACCGCATGCAGCGTGCCTTCAGACCGCACCAGCCTGACGCTGAGGGTTCTTTTCCATCCTTGTGACCGGAACCGGAGGTCGCGGGACAAATGGAAGTGCCTGCTCCTTCTGCCGGAACTGACGTCATTCGTCATCTGGCCCGGTCTAAGCTCCACACCGGCCTGGATTTTCTCCAGGGGGGAAACCTAGCACCTCCGCCATGCCCTCGCTGGGGAAAGAAAAAGAGAGCCCACCCCCCCAGCTGCACCCCCTCACCAGGGATCGCTGGGGGTGCAAAATGGTGCCACCGATTAGGTGAGGAGCTCCTCAGTCCCCCTAACTGCAGGCACAATAGAAAAAAACTCCTGTAGCATGAGAGGCCTTGCCCCCTCCTCCTAGGAATACTGGCCCTAGCTTCACCGGCCATCTGGCCCTTGGTTCCTAACGGTGTCTCCCCACCGGAAGAAACACCAAAACTGAAGGGCTGGAGGGACAGTGAGGTTAAAATCCTGTGTGAAGGGGTGGTGTTGCCTAGGAAGGGAGGAGCCAAGGTCTCTCAAAGGTGCCTGTCCTGAAAGACGATTAAGGAAAAATTCCGTTTATTATGTCACATTCAAGAGCCATAAATATTGTAAGGACACACAGCATGCTATGTAAGTGTTTTTGCTAGGCTGCAATGAAAGACAAAGAGACTAGACAGGTTTGACCCTCCTGAAATATAAATTAAAGTGTGCTTTTTTTAGAGCAACAAGCCAAAAAATCTGAACCGATTAGCAACTGGACAGTATGTACTCCCTATTTGCTAAGATTCCATGTCATGGGGAGATAAACAAATTACAATGTCTTTTTTTCTCTCTAACTATATACCTTAACAATTGTAAAGATGTGATGCAGACTTCTTAAAGACTTGCTGTTCCACCATTCCAGCTTGCAGATTTGCTTTACAGATTGCATGTAAAAAAAAGAAAATTTAGAGCTATTTCCTAAGTTTGAAGACTGAAAAATGTAACACATTTTAACCATTTCAATACTATGCACTTAGAACACTTTACTACCAGACCAATTTTCAGTTTTCAGTGCTGTTGTGCTTTGAATGACAATTGCGCGGTCGTGCGACGCTGTACCCAAACAGATCGTGTTGTCGTGACTTTTGACTTTTAACCAGACCATCATTTCACAAGATTCACGTATCATAACTTTACCAATTTTACACAATGTAAAAAGTCAGAAGTTTGAATCCTTTATCGAGATTTAAAAGAAAAAAAATGTACGTTAGACATTTCGTTTAGACGTTCGACCTTACCACCTTGTCGTTCAGAAATTCTTCAGACGTAGTGTAGAAATGTTAACAATTCCATATATCAATCTCTCTTTTTTTCTGTAACATTAAACAAATAGAGGGG
>BLSH010222068.1:376360-396261 GCA_018402905.1 Glandirana rugosa | reverse complement strand
GTTTTTATTTTTTGCGCTACAAATAAAAAAAGACCGAAAAATTTGAAAAAAAAAAATTCTCTATTTTTGTCACAAAACTTTGTAAATAAGTAAATTTTCTCCATCACTGGTGGGCACTGATGAGGCTACACTGACGGGCACTGATGTGGCAGTACTGATTGGCACTGATGAGGCGGCACTGATGAGTTGGCACTGATGATGAGGCACTTATATGCAGCGATGATGAGCACTGTTAGGCAGCACTGATAAGCAGCACTAATGGGTACTCATAGACAGCACTGATTGGCACTCATAGGCGGCACTGGGCACTGATAGGTGGCACTGATGGGCACTGATAGGTGGGCACTGGTAGGTGGCAATGGTGGGCACTGATATGTGGCACTGGTATGCATTGATAGGGGCACTGGTGGGCACTAGTGGGCATATACACTGATAGGGGCTCATTCCCTGGTGGTCTAAGGTGGCATCTGAAGATGGCACTGAGTGCCATCCACACTGGGCATTATGTCACTTACCTGGTGGTCTAAGGGGGTGTCCCTGGTGGTCCAGATCAGCTCCTTGGTGGTCCCTGGTCGGCTCCCTGGTGGTCCTGGGTGGGCACATCCCTGGTGGTCCCTGGGCAGGCTCCCTGGTGGTCTAGGGTGGCGATCCGAGGGAGGGCTGTGCTGATAAATCATCAGCACAAACCCTCCCTGTCAGGGATGCAGCCGATCGGCTCTCCACTCCTCAGGTCTGCAGAGCTGAGTACAGGAAAACCGATAAACGGCTTTCCTGTGTTACACTGTGACCAGCCATGATTGGTCACGGCTGATCACATGGTAAAGTGCTTCGGATCTAAGCGATTTACCGAGATCGGCATTGCGGGGGGTCAGACTGACCTCCCACACCACCGTTCGCCGCGATGCGCACCCCCCCAGGCGCGCGGCGGCTTTTTATCCTGAGGACGTCATATGAAGTCCAGTCAGGATAACTAAGCCACTTCCCGGCCGTCATTTTGCATACGGCGGTCGGGAAGTGGTTAAGCCTTTTGAATGACACTGTTTAAGCCTTTCTTATATAGACCACAAGTTTTGAAAGGAGAGATAGTTTAGATTGCACCTTGAAGTCTAAAATGTTTCTCTTCTTTGGAAGACTAAACTTGGAAAAAATGTGATACTTTTGGAGCATAGCTATCAAACTTGTAATTACAGTGAAATAAAAATGGGGTGGTTATGGGTTCCCCAAGTTTATTTGGTAATTATATATTAATTGTCTTTTCCTGTAATTCGTTAACATACTAAAACTCTGATATATATATATATATATATATATATATATATATATATATATATATATAAATAATCAATCGCTCTGCTTTAATAATGCAAGGATTACATTTATTATAAGGAAAATATAGATTCTAACATCAAAACACTATAAGAAAATATCATAGCGCCTATAACATAAATAATATAAGGTGATACTTAGGCTGTACTTGAAATGTTGTTCTGGTTGGCCTGATGGATTGAAGATGGAAGAGAGAAGAGGAAGAGGAAGAGAGTCTCTCCACACGAAATGCAGGGTTATAAACCCATTCATGCATCATCCACACACACCCGCCCAGCGCCAGCCGACTTCTGCATTCTGTCCAATGGTAGCAGACTTCCTTTCCTTGAGTGTGTCTCTAGGACGCATGCCTGTGTTGTCCACTAGAGGCAGTATATGTCCATGTATCACTCATATCTGACCCATCAACTTTAGTGGTCAGATGGTCCTTTTGATGTTAGGTAATCAGAAAATTTTAATTTGCACCTGGCTCTCTCTACCCCTACACCTCACTGCAGGGGGTGTATGGATACTTCCTGGTAGGATATGGCTATTCATTCATGACTTCTTATTACCAACACCCCACTGAGTCAACTTGTGAATTCCAACCATGCCAGATGGCTTTTCTTTACTACGCAGTGATTAGAGCACTTGTAAACTCCAACTCCGGCCTGCCATGTCGATTAACCACTTGCCGACCGCCGATCGGCATCTGACGGCGGCAAAGTGGTTCGTTCCCGCAAAACGCTGTCATACGACGGCAGCTGCGGGAACGAGTTTAGTGAGCGTGCGCGCGCCGCCGGAGGCGCGCCCGTGCGCTCACTGTGTTCGGGGAGGGCCAGGGAGCGGGTGCAGCGGCTTCGATTGCCGCCGGCTACCCACGATGCCCCCCCCGAGCGGAGTAACGGAGGTCCGTGTATGTAAACGCGGACCTCCGCTCTGTGTGAAGGGGGAAGGGCTGTGATCACAGCCTTCCTGTATACGAAGGCTGTGACCACTTCCCTTCCCCAGATAGTGCAGTCCCCCTACAGTTAGAACACGCCCAGGGAACATATTTAACCCTTAGAGCGCCCCCTGCAGGTTAACCCCTTCACTGCCAATGACATTTACACAGTAATCAGTGCATTTTTATAGCACTGATCGCTGTATAAATGCCAATGGTCCCAAAAAAGTGTCAAAATAGTCTGACATGTCCGCCCCAATATCGCAGTACTGCTAAAAATCGCAGATCGCCGCCATTACTAGTAAAAAAAAAAAAAAAACCCCAAAAATGAATTCTCATCATCCGTAAACGCGACCACTTTTGCGCCAAACAATCAAAAAACGCCGTTTGCTATTTTTTCATCGCAAATATGAG
This sequence comes from Glandirana rugosa, assembly GCA_018402905.1. Taxonomy (NCBI): domain Eukaryota; kingdom Metazoa; phylum Chordata; class Amphibia; order Anura; family Ranidae; genus Glandirana; species Glandirana rugosa. The sequence continues at coordinate 393,599 of BLSH010222068.1, read as the reverse complement.
GAAGAATATAAATCGGCCAAAAACTGTGAAAAAAAATGTTTTTTTATATTTTTTTTTTATTTGTATTCTAGCAAAAAGTAAGAAATTTGTTTTTTTTTGCAAAATTGTCGCTCTTCTTTTGTTTATAGCGGCGATCAGAAATGACGCAGCGGTGATCCAATACCACCAAAAGAAAGCTCTGTTTGTGGGAAAAAAAGGACGCAAATTTCGTTTGGGTACAACGTCGCACGACTGCGCAATTTTCAGTTAAAGCGACGCAGTGCCGAATCGCAAAAAGGGCTCCGGTCCTAAAGCTGGAAATCCTTCCGGGGCTGAAGTGGTTAATCAGTGACACTCCAGAACTATGATATTAAACCATGTTGCCATCCAACAGACAGACTACAATTTACAAGCGATTGAACAGGAATTTAGCATCCATTAAAAGTGTGCACCACAGCAAAAAAAAAAACATATTTGGACCGGCTACAATTTCTGAGTTTGAACAAGTATTTAGCATCAGAAGAAAAATCTAATAGTGTATTTTTTGGGCATCAACAAAGAAAATAGCATACAGGTTTGCACCACAGCTAAAAAAGCTTTTTTTGAACGGGCCACAATTTCTGAGGGATTGAGAAAGAATTTATCTTCTGCAAAAAAATATTTTTTGGACACAGACGATGGAGACATTTAGCATCAGGAAATAAACAATTAAACTCAGGATGTAAAAAACATACAGCTTAGAAACACAACTAACAAACTGGTGTATCAGTGCCTCTGTTTTGGATATGGAAGATGGAAACATTATACATCTTTCCAACACATCCTTAAAGCCTTCATTGTCAAGGTCACACTTTATGAGAGAGAGTATTCCAACTGGAATTTGCCGCAAAAAATGGGCTTCCTTTTTCATGAAGTGAGGAAGGTCAAATTTAACAGATTTTATTCAAAATGTCACAGTACAGCCTGAGGAAACATAATGTGCTGTGCATTTTTAACCACTTGCCGACTGGGCCATAGCCGAATGATGGCTACAGAGCGGTCGGATAAATCTGGGAGGGCGTACTATGACATCCTCACAAAATCGTGCTCCCAAGCGCCTCCAGGAATGTGACCGTCAGGTATTCCCAGACCTGGCGTGTCATGGATTGGGGTAAAGGGTCGATGACAGCTGACCTTTACCACTTGATCACGCTTTCCAATGATGGCGTGATCACTTGCAAAAAAATGGAGCTTGTCCGGTTCGGCTCCTCCCCTCTCCTCATGCCGATTGGTACAGTGTGTGAGGAGAGGGGGGAGACGGGTGCAGCAGCGCTGTGGGCTGGATCTGAAGTTCCCACAGCACTGATCCATGCCCAGCCATGGCTCATTCATCCATCCATGCTTCATACGTGCTCCATCCATGCTCCATCTGTGCTCTATCCATGTTCCATGCATGCTCCATCCATGGCTCATCTATCCATCCATGCTCCATGCGTACTCCATCCATGGCTTATCCATCCATCTGTGCTCCATGCGTACTCCATCCATGGCCCTTCCATCCATCCATGCTCCATCCATGGCTCATCCATCCATCCATGCTCCATCCAAGGCTCATCTGTGCTCCATCCATGGCTCATCTGTGCTCCATCCATGGTTCATCCGTGCTCCATCCATGGCTCATCCATGCTCATCCATGCCACATCAGTGTTCATCTGTGCCACATCCGTGATCATCCGTGCCACATCAGTAGTCATCCGTGCCACATCCATGCCACATCAGTGATCATCCATGCCACATTAGTACTCATCCATGCCACATCAGTTCTCATCGATGCCAAATCCATGCCACATCCATGCCCCATCAGTGCTCATCCATGCCACATCAGTTCTCATCCATGCCATATCCATGCCATATCAGTTCTCATCCATCCCATCAGTGCCACTATAGTGCCCATCAGTGCCTCACAAAAGTGTAATAGCTGGTCAAAGTAGATATGAAATTTACACCTGATTATTATTATACAGGATTTATATAGCGCCGACAGTTTGCGCAGCGCTTTACAATATTAGGGCAGACAGTACAATTACAATACAATTCAATACAGGAGGAATCAGAGGACCCTGCTCGTTAGAGCTTACAATCTAGGAGATGGTGCTCTATGCATATTGGGCCTCTGTACGTGGCCAGGCTGTGAAAAAGTCTCACACACGTGGTATCGTCATACTCAGGAGGAGTTGCAGAATATATTTTGGGGTGTAATCTTTTCCTATATACATGCTATGTGTTGGAAATATCTTATAAATGGACAACTATGTGTAAAAAATGCGTTTACATTTTCTTTTCACATTTTCCAAAAACTTGTGGAAAAAAAATGCCAAGTTCAAAAGACTCATTATGGCTCATGGATTATATGTTGGGGTGTTTACTTTCCATAATGGGGTCACCCATGCCACATCAGTGTTCATCTGTGCCGCATCCATGCCACATCAGTGATCATCTGTGGCACATCAGTGGTCACCCGTGCCACATCCATGCCACATCGGTGATCATCCATGCCACATCCATACCACATCAGTGATCATCCGTGCCATATCAGTGACCATCCATGCCACATCAGTGATCATCCGTGCCACATCAGTGATCATCCATGCCACATCAATGCTCATCTGTGCCACATCAGTGCTCATCCGTGCCACATGCATGCCACATCAGTGCTCATATGTGCCACATCCATGCCACATCAGTTCTCATCCATGTCACATCAGTGCTCATCTGTGCCACATCCATGCCACATCAGTGCTCATCCATGACACATCAGCGCTCATCCATGCCACATCAGCACTCATCCATGCCACATCAGTGCTCATCCGTGCCATATCAGTACTCATCCATGCCGCATCCACGCCACATCAGCGATCATCCATGCCACATCCATGCCACATTAGTACTCATCCGTGCCACATCCATGCCACATCAGTTCTCATCCATGCCAAATCCATGCCACATCCATGCCCCATCAGTGCTCATCCATGCCACATCAGTTCTCATCCATGCCATATCCATGCCACATCAGTTCTCATTCATGCCACATCAGTGCTAATCCATGCCACATCCATGCCACTACAGTGCCATCAGTGCCACTACAGTGCCCATCAGTGCCTCACAAAAGTGTAATAGCTGGTCAAATTTGAAATTGATGCCCTTAGAACACCTGATGGTGCTCTCTGCATATTGGGCCTCTGTATGTGGCCAGGGTCTGAAAAAGTCTCACACACGTGGTATCGCCATACTCAGGAGGAGTAGCAGAATACACTTTGGGGTGTAATTTTTTTCCTATATACATGCTATGTGTTGGAAATGTACAACTATGTGTAAAAAAATGCGTTTACATTTTCTTTCCACATTTTCCAAAAACTTGTGGAAAAAAATGCCAAGTTCAAAAGACTCATTATGCCTCATAGATTATATGTTGGGGTGTTTACTTTCCACAATGGGGTCATTTTTGGGCGTTTCGACTGTTCTGGTTCCCCAGCACCTTCAAAAGTGTAAGATGTACTCCAGAAATGATATGTGTAATTTATGTCCCTAGAACACCTGATGGTGCTCCCTGCATGTTGGGCCTCTGTATGTGGCCAGGCTGTGGAAAAGTCTCATACATGTGGTATTTCCATACTCAGGAGGAGTATCAGAATGTGTTTTGGGGTGTGATTTGTGGTATACATATGCTGTGCGAGAGAAATAACCCATTAATATGACAATTTTGTCGGAAAAAAAAGAAAATAAATCTTCATTTTGCAAAGAATTGTCGTAAAAAATTACAATTTCAAAAAACTCACCATGCCTCTTGCTAAATACCTTGGAATGTCTACTTTCTAAAAAGGTGTCATTTGGGGGATATTTGTATGGTCCTGGCTTGTTAGGGTCGCAAGCAATGAGATAGGCTGTCAGTACATCAGATGTGATCAGGTGTAGTCAATTTTCAATGATTGGCACCATAACTTGTAGACTCTTAACTTTCACAAAGACCAAATAATTTACACTGATTTGGGTTATTTTTTACCAAAGGTATGTAGCAGTATAAATTTTGGCCAAAATTTATGAAGAAAATTACTAATTTGCTAAATTTTATAACGAAGCAAAGAAAAATAAATTTATTTCCAAATTTTTGGTCTTTTTTCATTTATAGTGCAAAAGATAAAATACACAGAGGTGATCAAATACCACCAAAAGAAAGCTCTGTTTGTGTAAAAAAGGACAAGAATTTCATATGGGTACAGTGTTGCATGACTGAGTAACTGTCATTCAAAATGTGAGAGCACCGAAAGCTGAAAATGGGTCTGGTTAGGAAGGGGTTTAATTGCCCAGTGGGCAAGTGGTTAATAATGATGCACTGTCACTAATAGGTCAATTGGATCCCCAGAAAAGGTTTCTGGGAAAAGATGCCCAAATCAGCGCTTAGGATAAAATAATGCACAATATATAAAACAACTCACACACAGGTTATCACATGTAAGATGTAAACCAGCAGCCGCCTATGTATAACACCAGTCCATATAATATTGCACCTTGTTGTTAAAAGTTCATGTGGCTTCAAATGTAGCAGAGTGCAAGCAGCGCTAGATAAACATAAAAATACCCAAACGTAATTAAAAACAACAGTCCGAGAAATGCCTTCTGAATGTAGGTCACTGGGGGCAGGATCCTACTCCAATGTTGTGCACCACCACACCACGTGAGTAAACAGCTGGAGGGGCAAGCCCCCCTGCGTGAAAAGACTCACCAAATGAAAGTAGTAAAACAGCAATAAATTTCAAGGTTATTCTCCAAAATCACGCATCCGATCACATCCGATCTTATAGTGTATGGGAGACTGCAAATGTGGTGGTGCTGGGATGGACCTTAAAAAAAGCGCTCACATAGTGCATGATCCGATGGTTTTTTATTGAGTACCAAGATAAAATCCAAATCCCCCCTCACAGATGTGCACTTACAGACTCTAAAATCAATGCTCGCAAAATATGTGTAACCAGCTGCTGTACAGCTCCGTCTCACCACTCGCACTGATCGCGGCGGCGTTCCCGGGCTTGGAACCGACCCAGCTGGCGCAGACTGACAGCCGTGTGGTCACGCCTGATGCGTTTCGTCATCACTTCGTCTGAGGGTGTGAAAAAAAGCTTTTCGTACGTCTCTGTGTCACATCTCACTTAATTGGGTGTGGTAAAACTCCTTAGTGAGGATCACCACACCTCCCCCTTTATAGGCAGGACGTATCACAACCTCCTTCCGATTTTCCAAAGATTTTATACCTTCCACTATATATTGAGGGTTCAGACCCTTTCGAGGGGTTATTGTCTCCAAATCCCTTAGAACTAGTCGTTTAAAGGTTTCCACATAGTGGTTTGAGGGCAGGGAGGGGTTGAAGAGGGACTTATTGTGCAGTCCCTCTGTTTTACTACTTTCATTTGGTGAGTCTTTTCACGTAGGAGGGCTTGCCCCTCCATCTGTTTACTCACGTGGTGTGGTGGTGGACAACATTGGAGTAGGATCCTGCCCCCAGTGACCTACATTCGGAAGGCATTTCTTGGACTGTTGTTTTTAATTACGTTTGGGTATTTTTATGTTTATCTAGCGCTGCTTGCACTCTGCTACATTTAAAGCCACATGAACTTTTAACAACAAGGTGCAATATTATATGAATAATAATGATGCACTGCAATTTAACCAAAAAATGAATGGCCAACACAGTATTATCCGAGCCCAAAAATGTACTCATTTCTACCACTGTAAAGGAAGCGTATTAAAAATTAGGATTTGCACATTTCGTGTAGAGACAAAGCACCATAACCCACCAAAAATGTTTTGCAGAAGAGAGAGTTGACCCTGGCTAAACATTGTATGTTTTGTGTTACTGTCACATGGAGGTGAGAATATTGGATGAAGGGTGTTGGTGTTGCCCAAAACCCTACACCCATAGAAAAAGTCATGCAGAGCACAGGATGGGCCCTGCTTTAACAAACATTCATGTATGTGCGACTGTTACATAGCTGGAAAAAAAAATTGGTTTTAGATGGGGATGGTGCCCATGCAGCGTAAGTTCACAGAATAATTCATACAGAGCACAGGATGGACCCTGCTTTAACAAACATTCTGGTATGTGCAACTGTGAAACCACTGCTAAAAAAATTGTGGTCGTCACATTGAAATTGCTGTTGCAAAGAACAGCAGCTATAGCTAATTTTTTAGACTGTAATTGCAGGGCTTAAAAGTGGCAGGTAGTGGGATGTACTAATGGTGAATGAATGTGCTCATAGAGATTGGACATGGAAATGTGGCAATATGTGAGCATGCGGCCTGCAAAAGTGAAAAAAAACAGCTTTGGATGAAGCATAAAAAATGCAGGGTGGCAGGATCCCCCAAATATTTAATCAGACACATCTACAGCAGAAGCTTGTTAACAGCTGCTGATCCAAGACTGATTCATTTCATGAATGCCAGCCAGTCAACAGTGTCCATGGACAGACACACTCTTTTGTCTGTCACAAAACCTTCCCGCTGCACTCAATGCACATTCAGAAAGCATGCTGGCTGCATTGCTGCTGGGCAGCTCAGCAGCTCAGTTGCATACTGGGCAAACTCTGGCTAGTGGTCCATCCTTATGACACTGTTACATACCAGGTAGGGAGCCTGACGGCAGGGGACGGCCTCTCATACGATCCAAGTTCAAGGGACCGCTGGGTTTAAGACAGCGGCCACAAGAGCACGGTGAGGTATGAGTGCCTGTGATAGTCCAATGATGTTCGCCAGCAGGTGGTCCGCGGAATCGCTGGAGGTGGAGCTGACCTGCAGGTGGAAGGTGTAGTTACATAGGAGCGACCCAGTTGAGCTGGGAAGCTGCTGAGCTGGAAGCCACTGAGGTCTGGATAGCAACAGGCACTGGAGCGGAGTCAGGAGAAGGCAGGTTAGGCAACAAGCTGGCGGTGCGGTACAAGAGGAGCAGGCAGGTGGGTAGTCGGGTCCAGGCAGGGTCATCAATAGACGGGCAACATGGTATCAGAGGATCAGGCAGGAACGTGGTCATAGACAAGCCGGGATCGGGTGCAGGCAGACAGCAGGAGGGTCATACACAGGCTGGGTTGGTAATGGGCTCAGAACAGGTTATCGGGTTGCAGGTTAGTATAGGTAACGCTATAGATCAGACAGCACTTGCTGCAAGGTGTATCCCATTGAAATAGAGCTGTCTGGCGCCGTTTCCAGCAAATAGCGCTAATAAGTCCATTTAAAGCAGGATTTCTCCTAACAGACACAGTAGTTGAGGGGGTCATATGTTTTGAGAGTCTCTATCCGCTTTTGCCCCACATTATCAGCCACTATTTGTTGCAGCCCTTGCTGATAGGTGCTTGCAGCAGACAGCCTTGGGTGGGTGCTGAGGACTGACATTTTTTTTAAAGACATTGCTTAGCAGCCATTGCTACCACCGCTCCTCCTTTCACTGACAGGATGCTTTGAAATATTTTGTCTGCCAGTGAGTGCCAGTGAGTGACATACGTTTCTCCATAGTGCATCCTCAAGATATTTCATCCTCTGCTCTTTCTGCAAAAACAGGATGAGCTCTGAGACTTTACCCATGTAACATAGATCAAGGAGAGTTGCCAACCAGTAAAGGTCCTTCTCCTTAATGCCACAAATCCAAGGGTCCTTTTGCAAGCTCTGGAGCCTGAGGGAGGACATGTGCTGTAAATTACTGGAGGCAGAGCAATTATGGTCTCTGAGGATGACATTACATTCAGCTACCACCCCCCACCCAAGCACTGGGGGGTATTTAAAAATTATACACTCACATATAAAAGTGTCTCCACTGACACAAGTAAGCAGGCATAAAATCAGCACCGGGAATGCTCTGACATAGTCCCAGCATATTGTGGCAACAACACATCTAATTGCAGCTCTACGTATGTTTCGTCAATGGACGTCTTCTGGGGGAAATTTTTTAAAATGAATTTGAAATCCTTTTAAAAAAGGCTTTATGTTTTGTGGAGTTTTTCTCTCTTATATTGGGATAATGACTTTATGAGGATTTGATACAGCTATGGTATAGACAGATGATTGCATATCTGAGGCTCCTGATTGCTCCCTAAAGGGAATGCGCGGTCTGCTGGTTTTTAATTTTACCAGCAATTAAATTTGGTGGGTCAATTTTGGACATAAGTGGTGGTGGATTTTTCACTAAGGTGTGGTGGAAGCATGGTAACGGGCACTTTGAAGAGGCAGATTGTTTGATTGAAACATTGATTCAATGAGTCTCTGTTATTGATTTTATCATCAAATATTTTATTATCGATAGTTTTGCATGGGAGCACACAAGCACTTTTTTACAATGTACATATTTTATGTTGATTGTTTTGTTTGTTGACTTTATTAAAATGGGGATAAGGTACTTTTCTGGGGAAAGGGGGCCCTGACAAGGTAACATCCCCATGTTATAGGCATATGGGGGGGCATATATTTGCTGCCCCTCCCTTTCCTGGTCAGCCAGGCTGTATGACTGGATATGTGTCTGGTATGGATTTTGAGGGTGGCCTCTCACCATTTATAGTGTAGAGTCCCCCTTAAAAATCTATAATATATATACAAGAGCCCTATCTAAGAAAATAAGCTGTTGTATGGATTTTTTTATTTGTTTTGCATGGGTCCCCCTTAAAAATCCTTACTGGACCCTAGCTTGGATAAAGGTCTGGTATAGATTTTTGGTAGGACCCCACACAAATTTTATCATTGGGTCCTCCATTAAACTCATACCAGACACCTAATTAGAATAGGGTTCTGATATGGATTTTTTTTAGGAGGACAACACATCTTTTTTTTTTTACTTCTACAGGGCATGTGGCCTGGTATGTTTCAGGAAGAGAGGTGCTGCACCCTTGCTGCCCCCTTCTTTCCTGGTCACCCAGACTCCATCATCTGAATTAGGATTTGATATGGATTTCTAAGTGGGCACCTATGCACAAAAACAAAAAAAAAAATCCACACCAGACCCTTATCCTAGATAGGGCTCCCAAAATAATAGTATTCATTCTCATTTACGATAAATGGATTGTTATTTTAAAAATTATGAGTCTAAATGCATCAAAAAGCCTACTCACCAGTGCATAAAATACATCCACTGACATACCAGCTTTTACATTTTTTGAAAGAAAATAATGATGCATTCTCAATTCCAGATTCCACTAAAGAGAACCTGTAGTCAGGCTATGGGCTTTGAAGTACTACTTACTTTTATCAAGCAGTATATGAGCTTTTAAACAAGAACTCGCTGACCTGTGTAGTTGCAGATGCTGCAGAGCAACTCATCCTAAAAGGTTACAGCTGAAGTATTACATTCAGTGGTGGCCGCTCACTAGGGACGCAGGGGCGCCGCACCCCCTAATCCATGCGCCCAGCCCCTAATTTAGATGCAGGGCACAGACGCATGGATTCCAATCGGGTTTTTTTTCGAAGCACGTGATTAGAGCCAGAGGCTCTAATCGGCTTCAAAAAGGGTTGGCTTGGGGCGTCCCGAACCCATCCACTTGTGTGACAATAGCGAAATAATGTTTGCGATTCTCTTCGTGATTCTCCTCCCGGGCCAATCAAGAAGCAGCTCCTGAGACCCGATTGGCTCAGAGGAGAAGCACGCGCTTCCATTCTCCTTCCTCCCACGTCATCCAGATGGGCCTGACAATTCATCTTGGCTTGGCTCCCTTGGTCTCGGGTCCTGATCCTCTCCACAGGGGTAAGTGCGGGGATGGTAGGGCAGACAGATGGATGAAAGAGTGAGCAATGGGGGGGTGTGGTGGGGAGACGATCGATCCGGGGGGGTGGCGGGTGGTTTGTTTGCCACCCCCCCAAAATGGAGCACCAGTCGCCACTGATTACAGTTGATCTACCATAGTCATCCTTACCGCAGTTCTACTCACCCTGATCTCCCCTTTCAGATCACCTGCTGGGAGGGGGTGCAGGGAGGAGGGAGGGTATATGTTAATACTTGAATATCCTTAGCCTGGCTACAGTTCACTTTAAGCTTTGTTAAATAATGGTGTATTTGGGCATTGGTAGTAAAGGAAAACCGATACATTCAAGAGGTTGCATGTGCTCGCACTTACAGTACATTGGTTGGGAAGGCCATATCACAAAAATTGCATTGAATGCCTTGGAAATACTACTGAAAACCAAGTCATATGTAACCTGTGTGAACCAATTGAACGTATAGAATATAGAGCATAACTGCTGATATGTCATCTCACTAAATACATTTTTCACTTTTTCAGGAATCAAGACCCAGTGGCTTTATAATACTCCTGTAGTTAACATAATGCAGCAAGAAAATAAAGCATACCAATTTTTTCAACATTGATGTATGAAGTGCCAACATATTCTTCAGCTCATTAAATTGGGGAAATAGTGTGACAGGTAAGAAGTAGAAAAACATGTAATGAATTATAAGGTATTTCAGTCTCTGTTCTGGAGACCTATTCATAAAGCCACCTGCTCTTATAGAGATGTGGTATTAGTAATGTTTAATGTGGAATAATATTTCAGTGTGTCTTTTTCTCTAGCACACAGAAATTATTTATTGTAGTATGTTCTTACACATTTTAGACAGCAACAAATTTACTCTAGTTTTATATTACAATAGACCATTACAGAAAGTTTAAAAATGTTTTATGTCTAGAGATCTAGAGATTTTTTGTGAGCCAGTGGTCTCTGTTTGTCATGTAAATTTAGTATAACAAAAAAAAAGAACAAAGAGTAGGATAACTTCTCATTTAAATTCTGGGCATTCTGGCATTGGATCTTGTTTTCTAGGTGCTTCAGTACAAATTATCTGCCAGCAGATGATGTGTGAGCACCTGAGTACAACGCACCTGCCTGCTTCAAGAAGTGGACAGCACCAGTAGGGGAGTATGAATCTTTTATCTGCAGTCAATGGTGCAATGAAGAACATGACCTCATTTACTGCAGCCCACTTGTAGCTCAATACACCATCTATTGCAATATTGACAACATATTAAAAACTGTGGTCAAATTATTTGATACCAATGTATGAAATATGGCAGATCCAACATCACGTTTGAGGGTCTCCTTGCAGTAAAGGTGGAATTTATAGGCATGGGAGTGTTAAAATCCAAGGAAATGCCAAGGAGCAGTACTAAAAAAAGCATTTGGAGGTCCCATGCGTACTGTAATGCATGTGGTAAGTCCTGGAGCAATCTACTTGCCCATGTGTTTGCCTGCTTTTCAAAATGCTTAGAAATGTAGCTGGCATGAATGGGCCATAAAACGGCTCAGATGTATTGTATGATAAATGCAGACTCTCTCAGTTTATATAACAAAGCTTAAAGATAAACTATAGACACAGGGGCGTAACGATAGGGGTTGCAGGGGTTGCGATTGCAACCGGGCCCCATGGTCCAGGGGGCCCATGTGCTTCCCTTGTACACCTGGATAGGAGTGATGGCGGGGGTGGCATTTAGAAGTTGTATTTATTCCATTTTCCTCCTAATGCAGGAGATTGGTTCCTCTATATGCTGCCCCTGCCGCCCCTCCTATCCAGTTTACTTGTCTTCTGCTGTTCCCAGGGTCCCGCTGCGGGACCATAATAAAGTGACCCGTGATGGGAGTAAAGGGCCCCAGGATCAGCAAGAAGAGGGAAGGGCCCTGGCCAGAGGTCAGGGGGGGCCCTTCCTAATTTCTTGCACCCGGGCCCTGAAGGTTCTAGTTACGCCTCTGTATAGACATTTAAAAGAATAAAAGTCAGCAGCTACAAATACTGTAGCTGCTGACTCTTAAGAAACAGACACTCCCTAGTCAAGGAGTCCAGAGCTGTCTTCTCTTGGGCCAGTTCTTTGCCGGTCTTCAGATCCTTGGTGCCACCATCTTGACTGTGGAAGCCAGCTGTGACATCCTGCTTTTTCACAGCCAGCTACCCACTGTGCATGCACAAGATTGTGCTGTGCTTTCAGACTAGTCCCAGGAGGTTATGGGCAGGGAGGTGGGACAGGTTGAGCTTTCATAATTCTCCCCAGCTGAGAAATGCAGAAATGGGAGTCATTGAAAAGTACCCACTCTCAGAAAAAAAGAACAAAAATACTTTAAAAAATGGTGGAAGAGTGGGGGAAGGAGGATGAGAAGAACATTCACTTCTTATGTAAAGTTCTACTTTTAATTAATCCTGATCTTTGAAGCATAAAAGACAAAGAAACAGATTCATATTTATCCTTCCATCCCTAGTAGCACACACTCAATACCTTGTAGCTTACGTAGCTCTCCTGCTTTTCTGTTTAGCTGCTGTGATCAGGAGATGCTTACATGGGGCTATAAGCTTTCCCTATGTGACAGCACTGATGCTTGTTGATTGGACAGTGCTGCTGTTTCACATCTAGAAGTACCAGATAGTTTCTTCCTCCTGAAATCTGAAGTTAGTGGTAGGGGAGCAAATGAAAGTTGGACATATGTGATTGCCAAGTGTTGGGGTATTAGGACAAGCCTGTTCCTATACACTGCATGGATAAAACCCAAGTTGGCTTTATACGACTACTCTACTACCTAGACACAGTTTAACTTCAGAACAGAAGAAATTTCTGCAGTTTAATTTGGTAAAATTCTTGCAATTTCTAACTTTATATAAATGACCTTACACGCTTTGGAACTTAACGTTAATATTTTGAACAAAATAGAATTAATTAGATCATTTCTAAATGTTATATGAAAACAAATATGATTTATAAACGTTACATATATGCTATTGATAACACCCCCACTAAAGCAGACCTTGCAAGGTCTGCTTAAATAGCCCACGTCCCATTTCCCTTTACAAATCACTTACTGTTAGTAAGTGTAAAATGTATCTAAAAAAGTTAGAATTGTATCTTCCTTACTCCTATCTTCTGCATCACTAGGTGTGATGTCACTGTCCTTCACTGAAGATTACTGAGGTATGCAGAGCAGGCAAAACCCCATGGGAATATACTCAAGCTTATTAAGCCCAGGTTCACCATCACGATTCCAGTGCCGGTTTCCGCATCGCATCTCTCCCGCAGGCAGTTCACACTGCCCTCTGCGAACCGCTGTGTGTGTCAATACAATGTTAATGACACCCCCAGATCAGTTCACAGATCGCAGTGTGAACTGTGGATTCGTACAGGAATCAGATCGCATGGGTGAGAACACCCATGTGATCCAATTCCAGTGCGAGGAGAAACAGGTCCCTGCACCTTTTTCTGTGTGAATCCAATGCGAGTTCAGACATACAACTGTATGGCTGAGCTGGCATTGCTCAGACATTGCATGTGATCAGCACCTGCAGTGCGGGTGCAAATCACATGTGGTGTCTGAGATAGCACTAGTGTGGACCCAGGCTAAAAGGATATTTCTCTTACGTTCACTGACAGACGCAGCTCTTCTTAATTGACACGTGGGTTTTATGTCGTCCTATCAGGAGTGACTAGGCAAAACAGATGCAAAAGCATCAGGGATAGGCTGGCCCCTCCCATGGGGGCCGTCCTCACCTGAGCCTATAAAACCCCCTGCTGGCCAATAGCATTCAGTTTTGTTTGCCTAGTGCAAAGGAGTTGACTGGGTTCCCTTTTGGGACCTGCGTTTTTTTCTGCATGTAATTTTTTCTTTCTGAAGAAGATGAAGACTTCTATCAAGTAGCCGGTCTTGGCATAGAGAGGATATCACAAATCCAAAGCTTTGCCCTGACCGGCCACCTCATGACGACCTACCCTAAAATTGTCAGGGCAGCGTCGCTCAGGGCCCGTTCCGTGCGGGCGTCCTGTGGCTTTTGCCACTTGTGCCCAGTGTCTGGCTTTTGCCTTTCCAGTGGCCTTGGCCAACAGCAATCCTTCCCGGGACAAGGGGGGTAAGTCTGCTTCGGGTGGCTACCCGCAACGCCCGTCGGACTGGTGAGTGGACCCCTCCCCCGCCCTTAGGGGGGGGCGACATCTGGGGCAGTATTTAATTGGTGGTAGCTTTTTCCCTGTCAGGGGGGCACTTATTTATTGCGTGCCCCCTCCCTCCCCCCACCTCCAGCCCCCCCCCCTGTCTGCTGCGTTCGTGCGGCGTCGGGCTGTGACTTTAAGGGCCCTGGGACATGTACTGAATCACTGGGGAACGTTTGTTTTTAAACAGTAACCGCCGCCATTTTGCAGCAGCTGGTTCATGCTGCGTGAGCCCCATTTTCTCCCCGGTGGCGGTTTTTGGTATTACACTCTGTGTAACTGCGCGCGCTTTCTCCTCAGAGAAGCGCAGCTGCATGCGTAATACAGTCCTCAGGAGTGCCTTTTTTCTCTCACAGCGCTGACAGGCTACAGGGCTAGAAGCACCATGTTTGGCTGGCTCCTTGGGGTGTTGTTTTTTGTGGGCTTGTCCTCCCAGGCTCCCTGGGTGGTCTTAGGTGGTGGTGGTGATACGTGGGGGGGGCGTCCCATTCAGGCCTATGTCTGGGGACGGCGACGCGGTGGCTATGGACCCTGCAGCGCCCTCTGAGATGGAGACAGCAGAGCAGCACTCCGCACAAGCCCCTGCGGTCACTTTGGACCTCTTGCGGGCTCTTTTTGTGGAATTCATTCCAAAAGTTACTGCTATGGCCCCTGAGCCCCCGCTAAGCGTTTGGCCCCCCATGTCTCCTCAGGTGAGGATTCAGATCATGGGGTTGCCTCGGTTGCCATGGGGACCCCCGTGGAACTCTCTGAGGGCGAATTGGTCCTTTCAGATACTGAGGAGGACCAGGGGTCCTCAGTGGCGCGCGACAAGGCAATTTTAGCGGCCCTTATTACTAACATTCGCCAGGCTCTGTGCCTTGCTCAGCCTGAGGAGGCGCAGACTTCCACTTATGTCTGTGGGTCTATGAAGCCTCCTAAGTCCCCTAGGGCTTTTCCCTATGTTCAATTTTTTGAACGGGCTGTTTTTAAGGAATGGGGTTCCCCCAAAAACTCCTTCACTTTGCCTAAGCGTTTTGCAGTGCACTATCCCTTTGAGGATGCTTTCCTAACACGGTGAGCTTCCCCTTCGGTGGACCCACCGGTGGCCCGTCTAAATAAGGCTACCACCCTTCCTGTGGAGGGCTCGCCCTCTTTTAAGGACGCGGCGGATCGCCGCACGGAAATGGTGTCTAAGGCTATCTTTCAGGTGGCAGGTTTTGCTATGCGGCCAGCCTTGGCCTCAGCAATGTCAGCGCAGTCCCTTTCTGAGTGCCTCTCCTCAGTGTGCAAAAATTGGACTTGCAATTGTGCACAGCATGAGTTGCATAAAGTGCAACACGCGGTGGAGGGCCTCCATTATCTGTGCGACTCCCTGCTGGACATCATGACCATGCTGTCAAAAATTTCAGCTTTTGCTATTATCATCAGACGGGTGTTGTGGCTGAGGTCTTGGTCGGGTGATCAGGCGTCTAAAAAACGTCTCAATGACCTTCCCTTCCAGGGGGGTCGTTTGTTTTTACCACAGCTGGACGAAATCATTAAAGATTTCACGGGGGGGAAGAGTCTTTTTCTTCCGGAACCCAAACGGCGGGACTTTCGCCGACGACAGGGTCCCTCTTTTTCTGGGCAGAAGAAGTATTTTCGTGCCTCAGGTACAGCCGGGCGGGTTCCAAGTCCGGTAAGGCCCCGGCTGGGTCTGGTAAGAGAACCTGGCAACGTAAGCCCGGAAAAGCGGAGGATAAGCCCTCCTCAGCGTGACGGGTTGCCCCTGCCCATATGTCAGGTGGGGGGCCGGTTATTGGAGTTTGCGGACTGCTGGACAGCTCACATCTCCGATCGGTGGGTCCTGGATGTGGTGTCCACCGGTTACCGGATAGAGTTCAGAACTCTACCCCCGGACAGGTTCTTTCCCTCAAACATAAGACTTTTGCAAGGGCGTCTGGAGGAGCTGTTCAGCGCAGTCCAGTCTCTCGCGGACATGGGTGTCGTGGTGCCAGTTCCACTGGAGGAGAGGTTCTGCGGTTTTTACTCAAACCTCTTTGTGGTGCCCAAAAAGGGCGGGATCAGGCCAATTCTGGATCTCAAAGCTCTGAACTGTTTTGTCAAAGCACAAAAGTTCAAGATGGAGTCCATTCGCTCGGTCTTTGCCGCCCTACATCAAGGGGAATTCTTGGCATCTCTGGACATCAGGGACGCCTATCTGCACGTTCCCATCTGCCAAAAACACCGGCGTTTTCTGCGCTTCACAGTGGGAGACCTGCACTACCAGTTTGTGGCCTTACCATTCGGTCTGGCCTCGGCTCCCAGTTTGTTCACCAAGGTGTTGGCACCAGTCCTAGCACTGCTAAGACAGAGAGGCATCGCAGTGGTGGCGCACCTCGATGACCTGCTCTTGAGGGCGGAGTCGGTAGTATCCTTGGAGGAGAACGTGACAATCACGGCTTCCACACTAAGGGACTTCGGTTGGCTCATCAACCTCAAAAAGTCCTCGCTTGCCCCCTCATGTCGCCTGGAGTACCTCGGTCTGATTCTAGACACGGTGCAGGCGAAGGTGTTCTTGCCTCCCAACAAGCTATTGGGGCTGCAAGCGGCGGTTCGGACCCTGCTGTCGTGCCGGAGGTCCTCCCTAAGGTTCTGCATGCGGGTGTTGGGACTCATGGTTTCATCCTTCGAGGCGATTCCTTACGCCCAGAGTCACACCCGGCTCTTGCAGAAGGCGATTCTGTCAAAATGGGACAAATCTCTTTCTCTGGACAGACTGATCCGTTTGGACCACCAGACCAGGGAATCATTGACTTGGTGGCTCCAGGCTCCAGCACTGACTCTGGGAAAGTCTTTTCTTCCCCTCAACTGGTCGATTGTGACGACGGATGCCAGCCTGATGTGCTGGGGAGGGGTGTTGGGTCAGTTGTCTGCCCAGGGCCGTTGGTCAGCTCAGGAAGCTTGACTTCCGATAAATGTGTTGGAACTGAGAGCGATCAAGCTTTGCTTGTTCCACAGGGAGGAACTACCAAGTGTATGCGGTGCCGACACCGTAACAGGCTAACTTGGGCCTGTCCCTCCGGTACGTCGGAACAGCTGGTTGCCTTGTTCGTTTCGAACTAGCGAGAGTCAAGGTTGTGTAAATAGCCTTCAGTTCGAAGGACTCGACTGGTTGCCGGGACCCGTCTGTTGACTGGGTTGTGGGGAGGGGTCGTGTAGTCCGACCGTAGGCAGCAGTGTTAGCTGGTCAACTCCCCTTCTTTTCTGAAAGGGTCTCAGTCACGACCTCGGACCTCGGTGGTTCAGTTACTAAGGGACCAGACCACCAGGTTTGCCTA
>BLSH010222068.1:359788-376219 GCA_018402905.1 Glandirana rugosa | reverse complement strand
ACAGACCTTCGTGTGCAGAACAAGAGATCCGTTGGCGGTCGCCACGGACGCGCTGGTGGCTCCTTGGGGTCGGTACCGGTTAATATACCTCTTCCCTCCCCTGAAGCTGTTGCCTCGGGTTCTGCGCAGGATAGCTGCGGAGGGTATTCCGACGATCCTGGTTGCTCCCGATTGGCCTCGGCGCACTTGGTACGCCGATCTGGTTCGGATGGTGGCGGATGCCCCTTGGCGGCTTCCACTTCGCGAAGACCTGCTGTCCCAAGGTCCCATCTTGCACCCTGCTTTACCCTCGCTGGCTTTGACGGCTTGGCTATTGAGGCCTAGGTATTGAGGGATCGGGGAGTCGCTGACTCTGTAATCCCTACTATGCTTAAGGCACGCAAGTGCACTTCACGCAAAATTTATCACAGGACCTGGAAAGCCTATATTGCATGGTGCGAAGCGGGGGGTTGGAACCCTCGTTCTTATTTGGTGTCCAGGGTGCTGACTTTTCTGCAACAGGGACTGGACAAGAGCCTGGCATTGAGTACGCTCAAAGGCCAGATTTCGGCCTTAGCGGTCCTTTTTCAGAGACCTTTGGCTTCACATTCGCTGATCCGCACATTTGTACAGGGTGTACGTCATGTGGCTCCCCAGTTTCGACCGCCTCTGGCGCCGTGGGATTTAAATCTGGTGCTCTCTGTTTTACAGAAACCACCGTATGAGAGGATTAGGGACATTCCTTTGTCCCTTTTGTCGCAGAAGGTTGCCTTCTTAGTGGCTGTCACATCCGCGCAGCGGGTGTCAGAATTGGCTGCTTTGTCCTGCAAGTCCCCATACTTGATTCTTCATAATGACAAGGCGGTGTTGCGACTTTCGCCTTCTTTCCTTCCGAAGGTGGCCTCTTCTTTTCATTTGAATGAGGATATTGTCCTTCCTTTATTATGTCCTCATCCAAAACATCCTAAGGAATTTGAGTTGCACTCTTTGGATATGGTGAGGGCCCTGCGGGTTTATTTGAGTGCTACAGCTTCCTTTCGGAAGTCTGACTCGTTGTTTGTGTTACCCGAGGGCTCAAAACAGGGTTCGGCAGCCTCGTCGGCTACCATTTCTCGTTGGATCAGACAGACCGTGACCCATGCGTATGAGCTTCGGGGCAAAGTTCCCCCTTTTCCGGTCACGGCATATTCCACCAGGTTGGTCAGCACCTCCTGGGCGTTCAGGCACCAGGCTTCGGTGTCTCAGGTATGCAAAGCAGCCACTTGGGCCTCAGTGCACACGTTTATAAGTTTTACAAAGTTGATGTGTCGGCATCTGCGGATGCTGCTTTTGGCTGCAAAGTTTTGCGAGCAGCGGTGTGAGTGCGTCTGGCACTCCCTGAGAGGGTTCTGTTGGGTACAGTTGTTGTTGTTGTTTGCCCACCCCTCTAGTTTTTTGGCACTGCTTTGGGACGTCCCCACGTGTCAATTAAGAAGAGCTGCGTCTGTCAGTGAACGTAAGAGAAAAAGGTATTTTATTATAAGTTACCGTAAAATCCTTTTCTCTGAGTTCACTGACAGACGCAGCTCCCACCCCTCTGGTTTTATTGGTTGTACTGCTTGTGACAAACTGAATGCTATTGGCCAGCAGGGGGTTTTATAGGCTCAGGTGAGGACGGCCCCCATGGGAGGGGCCAGCCTATCCCTGATGCTTTTGCATCTGTTTTGCCTAGTCACTCCTGATAGGACGACATAAAACCCACGTGTCAATTAAGAAGAGCTGCGTCTGTCAGTGAACTCAGAGAGGATTTTACGGCAAGTTATAATAAAATCCCTTTTTTTCTTGCAAAATTTCTGCTGTTCTGTATTGCCAAGGATCTACTTGGAAAGAGTGGGTTTATTTGCTAAAACTGGAGAGTGCAAAATCTGTGCATGGTAGCCAATCAACCTCTAAAAATCGGTTCACACAGGGGCGATCGGACTTCAGGCGCAACTTTGTAGGCAATTTGAACGCAACTTTAGCACAACTTCGCTTGACTTTGGGCAATTTACAATGCGGCTCAAAGCGAACTCCATGCAAGGCAACTTTGCCTGTGGCCAATCAGAGAATAAATCTCTTCTGACATCATTCCTTTTACCTGGGTAAATTCTTTTCTTTTTCCTGTAAAGTCACTTCAATATAGGTGGGGATTCGACTTGGAGGCGACTTCCATTGAATTCTATGGGCACAAGTCGGATATAAGTCGCCTTGAAGTAGTACCGGAACCTTTTCTGAAGTCGGAGCGACTTCAGTGGTGTACAGTAAGACTGCTCCCTTTCACTTCAATGGGATTTCAGATGTCAAGTGAATTGGGGCGACTTGGGAATCCCAAGTCGCTGTAGTGTGAACCGGCTCTAACTTCAGCTTGCTCAATTAAGCAGATGGAAGACAGGGGTGAGGTTAGTATAAACTTGAATTTATAGGTGCATTTTACACAAATTGCAGGTGATTTGTAAGGTGAGCTGTAGGGAAAGGGGTGACCCAGACAGTGTAAACTGACTTTGCATTTCACTGCAAGGTTCACTTTAAGTAATAGGTGTTTTTAACTGATACACTAGCTTTGTAATATATTAATGTCCTTTGTGGTTTTCTTTGTCCTTTAAACACTGATTTAATGTATGTAGTCTGTCTAGTCTGACATTTGACATTTAATATAAGCTCTATGAATAAAATTGGTAATTTTCCTATACTAAATGAATGACTTTAATTTTATCTTAGTAAAAAAGGGGAATTTATATTGTCAGTGAAGCATTCTGATTTATTTCCTACACTTGCATATTATCTATTTATTTTGTAACCCTGCCCTTGTGTTGCAATGCTGTTAGGAATTGTGTAAAATAGGGGTAATGTAAAATTACATATTAAGAAAATGTTTGCTGCATTGCTTGACTTGTAGATTTTACTTCCTCAGTCCAGGTTAGTACTCAAACAATCATTTGAAACAAATATAATGCCAATCATGGCTGAAAACTCAGTTTTGTTCAGAATTGGTGCATCTAAGGAATGTCTTGCTCTCTGACTCAATGGACTTGATTCAAAACCAGTAGTCTAGTAAGCAAGTAAAGCCTTCAGTCTACAGCTCCATCGCAGAGGGATGCTTTTTCCTGCTTTTATCTATGTCATTGTATGAGCTTTGTGATAATAATCAGAAAATCATAATATGTAATCATATCATTTCTATGTAGAAGAAAGAAAGATCAGCACTGGCCATGAACATCTGTCAATGTCAGGATAGAATCATGGAAAATCCCAAGGCTCCTGTGAGCTGTGGAAGCATAGTCAGATACCTTCACATTCATTGTTCTCTGAGAGATATGCACCCATGTATTGACAGCCTTCAGTTGAAAATTGGTAATTACTGCATTTAAAGTGGTTGTAAACCCTCACATATACCCAGTGAAGTGAACAGCCTTAGATGATACACAGAGATCAAACTAATGTCCCTACATAAGTATTACATGTATATCTGCTGTTTTCAGCTGTGTATATCCTTTAGAAAGTGCACATCATGTTAGCAGATTTTCTCTTCCTGGTTATCATTGCATTGAAGTCTGGGCACACAGCCAAGACAGCCAAGATAGCTGATTGGAGGAAAGGCACACACCCCCTCTCTCTGTCCGTTGTATAGTTCAGAGCGGTGCTAATCTATTTATGGCATCTTCTCCAACACAAAACACTGGCTGCTTTTATCATATGTAAAGGAATACTTATCAGGCTGATAACAGAGGAACTGAACAGGAGACAGCTATGGGACTCAGTGCTTTGAAGAGGGTTAATAAAAAATTGCAGATATATGTGCCCAGCTCAAATTTCATGAATAGGGTTTACATCCACTTTAAGCTGAGCTTTCCATGTTTTCTATATCAAAAGCAGAAAGTCTATTAGAGTTAAACAGTTGACATGTGGATAACAATAAAAGCAGGACAACCAGGGATGGACTTTCAATAAAGCCCACTAGGCAAATGCCTATAGGCCATCCTCTGGCAAAGACATCTATATCACAATGACCATCATTTAATAGCAGAGTCCCATTTTGTTTTGCAGAGGTGATGACCTCAATCCTGTACAAAGAATCCTGCTTCTTTGTTTACATTTATACAGCAGCTTTAAATTAAAACAATCAGGAGTCAGAGCCGGTTGACACAGGGCTCTGAGGCGACTTTCAGAAGCAGGACTTCAGTGCGGCTTGCAAACAACTTCTGTAATAGAAGTCAATACAATTCGTCTGAAGTCATCCCCAAAGTAGTACAGGAACCTTTTTCTAAGTGCAGCAACTTGAGTCGCTCCTGTTCTGAGTGGTTCCATTGCAATGCATGGAGCGCAACTTGTCAGGCAACTCAAGTCACCCCCATGGGAACCGGCTCTCACTGCCTGTGCTTCTGTATATGTGTAAACAAAGCAACACAGACCAGGACTCTGTGCTGTCATTGTAACATGTGGGTCCTAGTCTGTTTTGCAGAAGCACTGAAAGCAGCTCATGTGTAAAGGAAAGCTTGCAAACAGGGTTTGCTTGTAAATACATTCTAACAATATTGTTGTTATATTCTTTAGGATGAGTTATTTTATGTTTGGATCAAAGGTGTTTCTTTTATTATGCACAAAATGACTGTTCTTTTTATGCTTTTAGTTTGCCCCTTGGGTATAACAGAGATCCACCTTGGTTGAGGGCAACTCCTGGTGGTAAACATCCATTCCTGACGATTTTTTTAAATAAAAAAGTTATGTACTATAGGACATTTTACAATGTGTTTTTATCGCCCTCCAATATTATGACATTATCAATAAATCTCCTCCAGATGACCAATTGGGGCCACCTGCCACCTACAGCTCATTGTCAACTACTGACAATTGGGAGCTGGTAGGAAGGGCTCTTGATTATGTCAGCACTGTGCAGCCAATCACAATGCAGCAAGATTAGAAGCCTCACCTCTTGTCTCCTGGTGTCCCGGCCCATTTAAAGATCTGGCCTGTATACATAGGTTAACCCATTTATGTCCACCTAACACATGTACGCAGTGTCATATAGGAAGTGGTCTTTCTTCCTGAGTGGCACATACAGTATATGCGCTGGAAGCATGCTCTCAGCACTGAGACCGATACAAGATGCCTTGCATCTTTGGTTCCTCGCTGGAGGAGAGGTCTGTAAAAAATAAAAGTATGTTAAAAATAGATAAATAAATAATGGAACAAAAATAGGTAATAGATAGATAATAGATAATAAATACATAAAAAATAATAGATAGAAAAATAGAAAACAAATAGATCAGGACTTGTAATGCAACTTGACAGTTCAAAGTCACATGACAAGTCGCACCACATTTGCGGCAATGGAACGGTTTTAAAAAAAGTTCCTGCACTAGTGCAACTTGCATTGACATCTATCAAATGAAATTGAACAGATGTCAGCATGCCACACAAGAAATTGCACTGATAGCCTGCTTTGAAGTCACGCTGATGTAGCGCGACTTCAAAGCCGCACTGGTGTGAACCAGGGCTTAATCTGCTTCAGTGATTTTCAGTGTTAGTGTAAGGATCAGTTAGTGTCAGTAAGTGGCCTCATGCACACTGGTTTATTGTAAAAGCTGTTTCCCCTAGACATGTGCAGAATGAAAAAAATGAGTTTAGTTTTGTTTTGTTTCGATACATTACTTACATAAATTTGTTTAGTTAGATTTGTTTCATTAGTTTAATTCATTTTTGGAATTCGTTTTGTTTATACATTTTCAAATCGAGTCGAAAAGTTTGCAAATCAATTTCGAATAGTTTTCGAATTCAAATAGTTTTCCAATTTCTGAGGAGAATGGGATGGAGTGGAAAGTGGAGGAATAGAATGGAAAAAGATAGAATACAATAGAGGGGAATATAACAGAAAATGAAAGAATATAATGTGGAGCAGAGCTGTTTTACTCTGTTGTAATCTATTCTTTTGTTTTCTGTTATATTCTTTTCTAGTCTATTGTTTTATTTATGTTTTCTATTCTATTTTGTTCTCTTTGGAAATTGGAAACTATTCAAATTCGAGGACTTTTCGAATATGAAAACTATTTGAATTTTGAAAACTTTTCGAATTTGAAAACTATTCAAATTCGTAAATGATTTGAATTCTAATTTTGTCCGATTTTTTTTTCTCACTATTTTTGCACATGTCTAGTTTCCCCTGACAGAAAAAATCAGCCCTAAAAATGTACCTGAGCCAAAGTTTTTCATTCACACAAGAGAGGTCAGCCACTTGAGCCAGGTGATGGACACAATCGACCAACCTGAGCAGGTCTCGAGTGTCAAGGTTCAAGGAGGGAGGAATCAAAGTCAGGCGAAAGATATCGGTCCACCCATGGTTTCCAGACCTTACATTGCTTAGGGATCTTATCTAGTATGGTGGCCTCAATTTTGCTATGAATTATAGCTTGGGTTATTTTATTTTTGGTCTCAAGTATGCAGAGCACCGAGGTCTTCCAGGGCCTTGCTATGGTTTCTTTAGAAGCAGTCATAAGTTGCTGTAGTACTTTTGTTTGTGACTTTGTAAGGTCATGAGCATTCCAAAGAGCAATAACAGGATCGGGTTCTAAAGTTTGTTAAAGTAATACTGAGGCCATCCTGAAAATTTCAGCCCAAACTAGCCTCATGATTGGGCAAGTCCGCCAAAATGTGAACATGTGTGCTCGGCTTTTTACATCCACAAAAGTGCTCAGAGGGGTAACCAGATAGGTATTTTGAGATTCTTGCCGGGACCAAGTAAATAAGAGCTGTCAATGTGTCACTGTGAAAACATGTTGACGCAATAAGGCCAGTATATAAAAGTGCAGCGCTAATATACAGAACAGTAAAAAAATATATTATAATGATAAAAGACACAGTTCATATGAGTCCATGGGTTGAAAGACTTAACAGAAGAACCCCATTCAAGGTGCCTTCACCATACGTGGCATTTAGCAGTAAAGAATGACATCCACAAACAGACTCAGAGGGGAAGAAGCGTAACTACACCTGGTGAGGCAAATGTACAGGCTCCTTACCAGATCAGATTGACCACCAAGTTATAGGCTGGTCAAATGTGCCTCCGGAGAAGTATGGTCTCTCCACTACCTCTGTATGTCATCTCCCAGTATCATAAATGGACTTGAGAGTCCTCCTCTCGGCATCCCATTGTACATGCAGAATATAAAAATGGGGAAATCATAGTGGAATAAGAATGTGACCAATTCTCGAAAAAGGATTTGTGGGGATAAGAGTAGAAGGTGTACATACATTTCAGTGGGTTACATTCCCTCCAAGTGTCAAGGAGGGAGGCCTGTTGTAATATTTTATGGAAAGATAAAGAGGGGGAGTGCGATTCAGGAGCATAAGGAGATTTGTCTAAATGCGGTTGCAGGACTTGTTTAGAGTCACCGCAGAGAATCAGAGTCCTGCAAAATACCTGCAGATAATGAGAACTAAAATAACAGGGAGCCGATCGTGCAGCAAAATGGGTTTCCTGGAGAGCTACAATTCCTATCTTTAGAGAGGCAAAGGACTGGAAGGCCTTGACCCACTTATGTGGGGAATTGAGACCCTTAACATTTAAGGACACAACGTTTAAGGGTGCCATGGAAAGATCAGGATGGAGTAAGCAGATTTATGTTCTGGACAACTGAATCAGGGATGACCTCGGAAAGAGAATAAAGAAGATAGAAAAAGGAAGAAAAGTGAGAGTGAAATAAAGCTGAAAGAAAAAAAAAAAGTATGTAAGGCAACATTTCAAGCAGCAATATGTATAAACAGGGCATTATTACCTGACCAAAATGGTGTTCCGATTTTCAGGGCAGACCAGCTGACCAGAGTGTAGGGACACACAAGAGAGGGAGCGCAATGACTGCTCCCCACAGCATCTGGGATGACCAAGATAGTGTAATTGCCAATATTCTATCAGTGCAAAATATAATGGAATTTGAGTTAATTGTGCGAAAAATACTGTGCAAACTCCGCAAATTTGTGCAAAATAATGAAAACTATGCAAACTTATGCAATATATATAGTGATAATAATATTATAAACCTGGTTGCTGCTGTCCCTTAAAAAATGTTCACTCCACATTAATTGAATTAATATTTCCGTGCAGTGCTGCACTATTAGCATACAATTAATACATCAATTAATTAGTAACATCCAGGTAAATTTAAGTGCAAGAGTTCCAAAATTTATAAAAACAATATTCATAAATCTTGACATCAACTTTAGTCCTTTTTTCCACCAAACTGGGCTCAAATTATTTTGCAGTGATAGTGCTCTCCTCTACCAGTGTGCTCTGGCCACTCACCCCACTATCTGACCCCTCTTTCACCAGTGGGTCAGATCCAGCATGTCCCCTCTGGGTTTAATAATCAGGTGTATCCCAGGTGCACTGGTCCTCTCTTAATCCTCTCTCCTATTTGATGTATTGGTCCTCAGATCTCTCTTCCAGAAAACCGATATACATAAGAACAGAAAATGTAGGATCTAGTGCTCTTTGTTTCCTCAATTTTATTTGCAGATAAAAGTGTAGTGATGTGATAATTTCTTTGCCCATTTGTCAAGTGTATACTCCTGTTATGCAGTGTTTGTTTCCCCTTTTCCTATATGGCTGCTATGCTCTCTCTCTCTCTCACCAAGGATGATGTCATCAAGAAGAGCAGAGGATGGCAAGTGGTTTTGTGGGTAAGTGGGTGGAGAGAGAGCACATGTTGCAGAAGGAGAACAATGGATGCCTGCTAAAAGAGCACACTATAAGCGGCGACAGCGTAGCTCTGTCCTGCAAATCCCCGCTTATAGTCGTCACTCGCGGGCATGATGGCTAGGGGGCGAACGCGCACTCGTGCCCTCTGAACCCTCCCTGAGCGGGGCCGCGGGTTGGGTGGCCTAGATGTCCGCCGGCGACCTGTGATGGCCTGTGACAGAGCCAGAATGGGGAACCGCCGATGTAA
Source organism: Glandirana rugosa (assembly GCA_018402905.1). Taxonomy (NCBI): domain Eukaryota; kingdom Metazoa; phylum Chordata; class Amphibia; order Anura; family Ranidae; genus Glandirana; species Glandirana rugosa. The sequence continues at coordinate 367,286 of BLSH010222068.1, read as the reverse complement.
ACATGGGCATTCCCCGATCTGACAGGCAGCATGTCAGAGATCTACTGATCCCTGTACTCTGGATCAGTTAGATCTCTGGTGCCCCTGGCAGCCCAGCTACCATACAGTTAGAACACACACACAGGGAACACAGTTAACCCCTAGAGCGCCCCCTGCAGGTCAACCCCTTCCCTGCCAATGACATTTATACAGTAATCAGTGGATATTTAAATTTCTGATCGCTGTATAAATGTCCTTGGTTCCAAAAAAGTGTCAAAAATGTTCGACATGTCCGCCCCAATATCACAGTCCCGATAAAAATCGCAGATTGCCGCCATTACTAGTAAAAAAAAAAAATGTAAAAACACCAGAAATTGATTCTCATAGTTTGTAAACGCGGCAACTTTTGTGCAAACCAATCAATAAACGCTGATTGCGTTTTTTTTTACCGAAAATATGAGGAAGAATATAAATCGGCCAAAACCAATGAATAAATTCGTTTTTTTATATTTTTTTTTTTGGATATGTATTTTAGCAAAAAGTAAGAAATATTGTTTTTTTTTTTTTTTTTTCAAAATTGTCACTATTTTTTGTTTATAGCGGTGATCAGAAATGATGCAGAGGTGATCAAATACAACCAAAAGAAGCTCTATTTGTGGGGAAAAAAGGACTCAAATTTAGTTTGGGTAAAACATTGCAAGACCGCACAATTGTCAGTTAAAGCGACGCAGTGCTGAATCTCAAAAAGTGCTCTGTTCCTAAGGGAATGGGAAATTCTTCCGGTCCTTAAGTGGTTAATGATTTCATGTTCCTGTTTGAAAATACCTTATGTTGGATGGTTCACTGAATGTTATTTCTTCAATACATGGACTTTCAAATACAATTCTGTGTGGATTACTGTCTATGTGGAGATACATTTCTCAATTGGGATTTCACTTTCTATTCACAAGCCCCAATTGAGTGGAGGCACTAGCGCGTGTTAAGACTCTGCTCCTAAATACTATACAGGTGGCGCCATCATACCTTAGTAGCCACAGAGAAAAGAATAGCGCTACATTTGTAGGCACTGCTGAGAATATCTTGGATCAGGACATTAAGGAATGACAATGTTACTGTTTTCAAAAGAAGCTGTGAGGCAGTGGGCCCTGGAAGAGGGACTGCCACCTTAAAGGACATTTGCTATTTCGTATGTTCCTATCACTGTGAGCGCCCATATACTGCAGCAGGCGCTAAAAGCAAATGAAACCTTGCAGTGTGCCGCTCTTGTGGATACAAGATGATGAAAGTTATGAACTGTATACCTATTATCCTATTATGCATATATCCAAAAGGGGCTGAATAAACTGGTTGTGCTGTAGTATTTCCAGTAATCTCACCTCCCGTAAGGCGAAAGTTACCAGCCCTGCCTGTAAAGTGTGAACTATTGAATACAACTGCTTCATCAGGAGTAACTTTAATGCTGACTGCTACAGTTGCTAAGCAGGAAAAAAATATTGAGCATCTGCTGCTAAGTCACTGAAGTCATTGCTCAGAATTTACATGCTGATTCTTATAGCAAATTAACCCGTCCAGATCCGCGCTATAGCCAAAGTACGGCTCCAGCGCGGATCTGAAATGCCGGGTGGACGTCCATGGACGTCCTGGCCATGGGCGCGCTCCTGGCGCGCACTCACAGGCGGCGGCGGCGCGTGCACGCGCCCGCCGCACACTGTGTGGCCGTGCCCGCAGGTCGGGCGGACTCGATGTCCGTCCGAGACCCGCGATCCCTTGTCAGACCTGCAGAACGGGGAACCGCCGCTGTAAACACGGCGGTTCTCAGTTCTGTGACAGGGGACATACCAGATCTACTGATCCCTGTCACTGGGATCAGTTAGATCTGTTATGTCCCAACCAGCCCCGCCCCCCCCACAGTTAGAACACACCCAGGGAACATTGTTAACCCCTTCACTGCCCCCTGCAGGTTAACCCCTTCACTGCCAATGGCATTTATATAGTAATCAGTGGACATTTAAATTTACCAGTAAAAAAAAAAAAAAATAATAAAAACGATTGCAATTTTTTTTTACCAAAAATATGTAGAAGTATATATCGGCCAAAACTGTTGAATCATTTTTATTTTTTAATTTTTTTTTTGAACATTTATTATAGCAAAAAGGAAAAAATATTGGGTTTTTTTCAAAATCATCTCTCTTTGTTTGTTTATAGCGGCAATCAGAATTGACGCAGAGGGGATCAAATACCACAAAAAAAAAAAAATCTATTTGTGGGGAAAAAAATGATATATATTTAGTTTGGGTACAACGTCGCATGATTCTCATTCAAAATGCGACAGCGCTGAAAGCCAAAAATTGGTCTGGGCAGGAGGGGGGTTTAAGTGCCCAGTAAGGAAGCGGTTAAAGGCTTTTTCAGGAGTGCTACCTGCCCCTGCTGGTGAAGAAAGCTTTGAGGTGTGGAAAGATATTGCACAACAAGTTATAGAGGAATGGACCTGCTTGGAGGAAAATAAAAAACAGCGCATCATGGAAAGTTTAAGACCACCAGCATCCATTATCATTAGAGCTTACAAGGACATTCATGCGAGTACCAGCGCTCAAGAATATATTGATGTTTTGACAGATGCTTATGGACTGCACCATGACCCTGATCAGATGCTTGCTTATTTTAAGCAGACAAAGCATAAAGAAGGAGAGGATGTTTCTGTGTTTGTGAGCAGGCTAGCAGTGTTTCTAGGGAGATTGCTCACTGGAAAGGTAATCTCTCTTACAGATGTTGACAAATTAAGGACTGCTCAAATAATTAGGGGGCTACTGCCACATCACCCAATGTCACCGGTCCTAAGAGTTGTTTTGAGAAAGAAACGTTACTTTCACTGAAACTATGACTCAAGTAAAGAAACAGGAGTCTGATATCCTTTTTAGTACTTCTAAGAGCAAAGTTAAACAGAGTTCTTTGGTTGAGCACAAAAATGAGACTGTTGCTAAAAACAACAAAGTGTGTAGACTCCCACACCCTAGAGCTCTATCTGCTGATAAAACCTACAGCGATAAGCCTCTCTTACATATTAAATGTTTCCACTGTGGACAAGCAGGCCACACAGTTCGTCAGTGTCCACTGCTGGCTGATAGTTCTGAAATTCACAGCAAAGCTGGACATATGTACAAAAGAATACAGGGAAAATCAAGAAAACAAATGTTTACAAAGCTACCCGGGGTAGGCCGCAGATGTACTTTCAATTTGTTTGTTAATGATATACCCACTACTGCTCTGTTTGATACTGGTTCTTAGCTGACTACCATATAAAGGCCCTTCTATCAGCAAATCTTAAAACACCTCCCTTTGCAACCTGTGGACACTATGCCTGTTTATGGTGTGGGAGAAAATCCTGTTTTTATGGATGGTTGTCTAGAAGTTGAACTCCGCATCCCTGGTGTGATAGCTTATGAGGATCCTCCACTTAAAGTCATTACTTAAGTGAGCCCTCCACTTGGGGGTAATGAGTATGCTCCTATGATCGTGGGTTCCAATGTTGAAGCCGTTGAGGCTGCTTTCATACAGTTTCTTCAGCCCCAACAGGAAACTCCCCTACCTTCACTGTCTGTTGCTCCAGAGATTCAAAATATCTGCCAAACCTTTGCTCCTGATATTCCTGGAGGGTGTATGGGAAATCCATGGCATCCCATAGAGATTCCAGCCGGGGGAGTGAGAGAGACTGATACAAAAGGGGCTGCAAAGAATGGCTGGGTGAAAGTACCAGAAAGGAAATACTATAGTTTAACCACTTCCCGTCCACGCCATAGCCGAATGACGGCTACAGCACGGCTCTAAAATGCCAGGAGGCCGTCAATAGACGTCCTCCCCTTTGGCTCGTGCTAGGCACGCTCCCGCCGGCGTCGGGCCGACCCGATGTCTGCCAGAGACCTGGCATCTCCTCACAGAGAGCCGGAACGGGGACCCACCGATGTAAACACGGCGGTTCCCCTTTCTGTGAGGGGGGGAGCATGCCAGATCTACTGATCCCTGTCCCTTGGATCAGTTAGATCTGTTATGCCCCTGCCAACCCCATCCCCCCACAGTTAGGACACACCCAGGGAACACATTTAACCCCTTCACTGCCCCCTTAGTGTTAACCCCTTCCCTGCCAATGACATTTATACAGTAATCAGTGTCTATTTTTAGATCTGATTGCTTTATAAATGTCATTGGTCCCAAAAAAGTCTCAAAAACATCCGGCATGTCCGCCACAATATTGCAGTCCAGATAAAAATCACAGATCACCGACATTACCAGTAAAAAAAATAAAAATAAATAAAAATGCCATAAACCAATGTCCATAGTTTGTAGGCGCTATAACTTTTGCACAACCCAATCAATATACACTGATTGCGATTTTTTTTTTTTAACAAAAATATGTAGAAGAATATATATCGGCCTAAACTGATGAATAAATTAGTTTTTTTTTATTTTTTATTTTTGGATATGTATTATAGCAAAAAGTAAAAAAAATTGTTCTTTTATCAAAATCTTCGCTCTTTATACATTTATAGTGCAAAAAATAAAAACCGCAGAGGTGATCAAATACCACCAAAAGAAAGCTCTCTTTGTGGGAAAAAAAGGACGCCAATTTTGTTTGGGTAAAACATCGCATGACCTCGCAATTGTCATTCAAAGAGTGACAGCTCTGAAAACTGAAAATTGGTCCGGGCAGGAGGGGGGTTTAAGTGCCCAATAAGGAATTGGTTAAAATGTCCAAGAATGGATGTTGTTACTGTTCGAAACATTACCAGATACCCAGTTATAATACCAGCCTGGCAAGAGGTAGCCTATTGTTACCCTGTGGAAACCATTAGCCCCTACCCTGTCAAAGTCAAGGAGAAAGAAACCAAATTAGACTTTCACCTGAATAATGCTGATAATCCTGCAGAGCACAAACAAGCACTAGGAGAGCAGCTAATGGAATACAATTATGTTTTCTCTACTGATGACATGGATGTAGGGTGTGCTAAAAGTATTCAGCACAGTATTCATCTAACACAGGCATCCTCAAACTACGGCCCTCCAGCTGTTGCGGAACTACACATCCCATGAGGCATTGTAAAACTCTGACATTCACAGACATGACTAGGCATGATGGGAATTGTAGTTCCTGAACAACTGGAGGGCCATAGTTTGAGGACCCCTGATCTAACAGATAGCACCCCATTTAGAGAAAGACCCAGGCGCATACCTCTTAAAGATCTGGATGATGTTCGAGAGGACTTGCACAAAATGAAAGATCAAAACATCATTGTCGAGTCTAAAAGCCTGTATGCATCCCCAATAGTGGTGGTCAGAAAGAAAAATGGTGGAGTATGAATATGTGTTGATTATAGGACTCTAAATTGGCAAACGGACCCAGATCAATACATGCTACCTCGCATTGAGGAAGCTCTTGATGCCCTGCAAGGCAGCAAATGGTTCATAGTAATGGACTTAAGATCCGGTTATTACCAAGTACCAATGAGTTAGGAAGATCAAGAAAAGACAGCTTTTATTTGCCCCCTGGGGTTTCTCTAGTTTGCTTGCATGCCTCAGAGCATTAGTGGTACACCTGCAACCTTCCAGCGTCTAATGGATCGAACACTGGGAGACCTTTGTCCCACTCAATGTATTGTCTGCCGAGATGGCATAATTGTTTTTGGCTCCTCTCTGGAGGAGCATGACCAGAGAGTGTTTTAAGTGCTGGATCATTTGAGGAAAGAAGGTCTGAAGCTCTCCCTGGACAAATGTAAGTTTGCTCGCTCTTCAATAAACTTTGTGGTTCACATCGCATCTGCAGAAGGGGGAGCAACTGATCCTACTAAAGTAGAGGCTGTGGTAACCTGGCCCTGTCCCACAAATCTGAAAGAACTGAGGTCCTTCTTGGTGTTTTGTGGCTATTATCGCCACTTCATTAGAGGCTATTCCAAGACCTCTCTGCCTTTTAATGACTTGCTTAAAGAAACCTCTGGCATTGACACAACCAGCAAAACTCCTTTTAGTGAGAGGTGGATTTCTGCTTGTGAGGACGCTTTTCTACAGCTTAAGAAAAGTCTTTGAGAAGCACCAGTGTTGGCTTATGCAGACCCATGAAAACCTTACATTCTGCATGTAGATGCCAGCTATGATGGATTAGTGGTAGAGTTGAGCGCACACCTGGATGTTCGGGTTCGGCGGGTTCAGCTGAAACTTCGCGAAAAAGTTCGAGTTCGGCCCCGAACTTGACCTGAACTTGACCCCGAACCCCATTGAAGTCAATGGCGACCCGAACTTTTGGGCACTAAAATGGCTCTAAAAAAGTCCTGGAATGGGCTAGAGGGCTGCAAAAGGAAGCAAAATGGGGGTAAGAGTAGGACAAGTGCCCTGCAAACAAATATGGAAATAACTTAAAATCACATAAAAAAAATAAAAAATGGAGGAGGAGGTAGATGTGGAGTAGGAGGGTGAGGAGGTGGTGACCGTGACGGTGTAGGAGGAAGTGGCGGTGGAGGAGGAGGAGGTAGCCAACACTGTTTTTTGTTTGTTTTTGTTTTTTTTTTTCTAATTGGGGTAGCCCCCAAAATATTGAGACATATTAAAAAAAAAAAGATGACTATCTGCAGACAAACCCAGAGATGTTCTAGCACGGGTTCACTTTTTCCATATAAAATGTACCATGGTTTATTTTTCATGTTTCTCCTGTTGCAAATTCCAATAAAGACTTATGTTCTATAAAAAAAAAAAAATAAGTTCACTTAACCACTTTAAGACCGAGCCTCTTTTTGGAGTTTGGAGGTTATCAGTTAAAAACAGGTTTTTTTGCTATAAAATTACTTAGAACCCCCAAACATTATATATTTTTTTTCTAAGACCCTAGAGAATAAAATGGCGGCCATTGCAAAACTTTATGTCACACCGTATTTGCGCAGCCATCTTAAAAGCGCGATTTTTTTAAAAAAAATTCAGTTTTTTGAGTTAAAAAATAAGACAACAGTAAAGTTAGGTCAGTTTTTTCCATATTGTGAAAGATAATGTTACGCCAAGTAAAATGATACCCAACATGTCATGCTTCAAAATTGCGTCCGCTCGCGGAATGGCGACAAACTTTGCAACATAAAAATCTCCATTGGCGACGTTTAAAAAATTCTACAGGTTAGCATTTTTGCGTTACAGAGGAGGTCTAGGGCTAGAATTATTGCTCTCGCTCTAACGATCGCGGCAATACCTCACATGTGTGGTTTGCACACCGTTTTCATATGTGGGCGGGACTTACGTATGCGTTCGCTTCTGCGCGCGAGCTCGCAAGGACGGTGCGCTATAAATTTTTTTTTTTTTAATTATGTATTTTACTTTTTAATTTTTGTTTTTACAACTTTCTTTTTTTTAAAAAAATTTTTGATCACTTTTTTTCCTATTACAAGAAATGTAAACATTCCTTGTAATAGAAAAAAGCATGCCAGGACAGGACCGTACGAAAAAAGATAATGTTCCTTACAAATGTAAAGAACATTATCCTTTTTTTCAC
>BLSH010222068.1:199929-220330 GCA_018402905.1 Glandirana rugosa | reverse complement strand
AATATGGACTATAATGACACAGCAAGGGAGACCAGACTAGACTAAAATATAATTATATCTTTATTGTACAATCATAAAAAACATAAAAACATCAGTGTTGCAAACTATACATATAGGCAAAACATTACCCTCCAGTTATTATATTAGTAGCTTTCTATATACGAGAAGTCACCTATACAGACCATGATGATATCAGTCCAGTATAGATGAAGTGAACTTCATGTCTGTAAAATCAACACGTTCAATAAACCATGTTCAATGACAGGTCATAAATATAAATATTAAATGTCGCATGCACATACCAGTGGATCTAAGCAGTGGGACATCTACCCACCAATGCCTAGGGCAGGTACAGAGATACCATAGGCCCCAAACCCTGCGCACATACACAAATGAGGGTGACTAGGGTCAGAATCTAGGAATGCTGAGTAAGTAATATCAAAAAGTTGAAAACTGAATGTTACTAAATCATATATTGCATAGAACTACATAGCCCATTGAATAAACTTACTTAGGTATACTAAGCCATAAAAATATGGAGCCACAAAGAGCCAGTAGTTTTCTTATGGGAAGAGTATAGGAATGGTTCTATTTCCAGCTGATTCACATATTTTTCTCCACCATCAGGTACGGTCACAGCTGGACTATTTTTTGTCCCGATGAAGAGGCCTTTGTCGAGGGAAAAACAAGATGTCTTATGGGAGCACATAGAAACTCTCCTGAATCAGGGGGCAATAATCGCAGTTCCCCAGAAGGAGCATTTTTTGGAATTTACTCACCACTGTGTTTTGGTGCAGAAAAAGTCAGGGGCTTGGAAGCTGACCTCAGGAGTCTCAGCAGGTTCATTAGGAAGGATCAGCCAGTGGACCTCAAGGATGCGTATTTCCACATGCCAGTTTCCTCGGTCTGTCAGAGGTTTCTGTGGTTCACAGTGGGAAAGCTCCACTACCAGTTTGTATGCCTGCCATTTGGTCTGGCCACATCTCCCAGAGTGTTCACAAAGATTATTTTGGCCCTGGTGGCATAACTGACATTCTGCTCCTAAATCAAGAAAAGGACGGGCTCCTGGCATATCAGAAGATAACCATGTTGGCATTGGAAAACTTTGGATGGCTGATCAATTCAGAGAAAAGTCACCTTGTGCCGACTCAATCTCTCCTGTATCTAGGTGCGAAAATACTGTAGATACTCGAATGAATAGCATCATTGACATTACCGGAAGACAAGATGTCCTGCATCCTGAACACGATGTCAGCAGCTTGATAGAAATGGTACCTACAAACGATAGAGTGCATGCGACTTCTTGGTAAGATGACCTCCACCATCCCAATGGTCAAATGAGCACAATGAAATTCACTCCCCTTTCAAAAACAATAGAGGTCGTGGATCTTGAGCAGAAAATCCTGATTCGACCCCAGGTGACATTGAGTTTGGACTGGTGGTCGAGACAGCGGAATCTTCTTTGGTGTAACTCCTTTCTCACGATACAGTGGTGAATAGTCTAATCTGATGCCAACAAAACAGGCTGGAGAGCCCTATGCAAAAACCACTGAGCCCTGGGGCCAATGGACATTTCATACCGCCAATGTAGGTTTTCAACATTCTGGAATTAAGGGTAGTCTTCCAAGCTCTCCTAGCTTTCAGAAGTCTGATTCAGGGTGCACCCACTCTGAATCACAACAGCAATGGTCTAACATCTGCAGACAGGGAGGCACTCACAGTGTTGCTCTCCTGCTCTCCTGAGAGAGGCTCCAATTATGGAATGAGCTAAATCTACTGCCAACAGCAGTGTATGTGCCTGGCCATTTGAATACTCAGGCAGATAACTTGTCCAGAACAAGCTTGAGCAACGAGTGGGCTCTGTTACCGCGAGTCTTTCGGAGCTTAGCGGCATGGGCCTTTCTCCTGGAAGTGGACCTGTTTGCCTCTCCAGAAAATACCAAACTTCCACGATTTTTTGCCAAGTCCAATCACCCACAAGCTATGGCGGTGGATGCATTGACAGGGGGATGGAATTTCAGGACAGCATATGCTTCCCCTGATTCTGGTGATGCTCAACTTTCTGTGCAGAGTACATCAGGAGAGGGTGTCCATCATGGCGGCAGTGCCGAATTGGCCAAAGAGACCTTGGTATTCTCTACTCTTCTCTCTGAGCATCAGAGAACCCGGTTACTTGATAACTGATACCTGACTCCTGAAAGTCCTAATCGATGTGGAATGGATGAATATAAGGCCTCTACATCTAGAGTCACAAATATTGTTCCCAGGGAGGCTATAAAATTACGAAGGATGGTCAGAAGATGGGAAGCATCCCATACATAGGATGGCACACACAACCACAAATGGTTGTAAAATTTTGCCAACAAATGAATTCACTCTTTCGGTCAGGAATTCACTCCCAGAAATATTAGGTCTTTCTGGAGGGACCCAGACTGTCTTATGAATGTTTGGTAGTGCATAAAAACACTGGTATGCTTGGAAATTGTACCTTTAAATACTACACAGCCCCTTCAAAGATTGGCTTTATCAGTTATGTTAACAAAGAGGAAAGGTAAAACAGAAAGGTGGTGGTTTATGTCTCTGTGTGAGAAGTGATCTCAAAGTGAGTGTGAATGAGGACCTAGTTGATGAAGAGTATGATGAGGCTGAAGCATTATGGGTGGAACTGCACATGGGCAACACTACAAAGGTAACACCTGGAGTTTGTTATAGGCTACCCAATGTTAATGAGGAGGGGGAGACTTGGCTCCTTGAACAGATAGAAAGGGCTGCAATGGCTGGGGCAGTAATAATAATGGGGATTTTAACTACCCAGAAATTGACTGAAGTAATTGCACTGCAGGAGCAGTTAAAAAATGTATAACAAATATATGCAAAAATGTATAAACCTATTACAAGACAATTTTATTATACAGTTCATGGAGGCCCCCACTAGGAATGCTGCTCTGCTGGACCTGGTAAGCTCAGACCATGCAGTTCTTATTACTAATGTTCATATAAAATAAGCAGTGGCCATAACATGATTTCATTCAATGTAAGCTGTAAGCAACAAACACATACTAGAAATATAAAAACACTTAACTTTAAGAGAGCATATTTTCAAAGGATGAGGGCTGTTCATCAAGACTTAGACTGGGAGGGAATATTGGCAAATAATGAATACAGAACAGAAATGGGAATTCTTCAAAAACACTGTATGAACACACTGCAAAATGTATTCCCATTGGGAATAAGTTTAAAAGGCCAAAAATAAAACCTACTGTATGTGGCTCACGGCCAGAGTAACTTTTAAAAAATATAAAAATGAAGGAACACTATAATCATTTAAATGCTACAAAGAATATAACAGAATATGTAAAAAGGAAATCAAGGCTGCAAAAATCCAAGATGAACAACAGATTGGATAAGATAGTAGGACAAACACCCCATAAATTATTCAAATATATTCATAGTAAAAGGTCAGGTCAGAGCATGTAGGCCTTTTACAAAATAATCTAGAATGGGTGACTGGGGACAAAGAGAAGGCAAATGTATTAAATACCTTCTTCAGCTCTGTGTATACAAAGGAGCTTGGGGGAGCTCATGTCCATAATGGGGATGGTATCCACAATGGTTCAAAATTGTTATTGTCCAGATATATTTAGACAGGTTAAAGGTTAATAAAGCACCTGGGCCATTCTTTCTTATTTTTAGGGACTGGAATAGTACCACTGGATTGGTGTAAGGCTAATGTGGTACTTATATTTAAAAACCACACAGATGAGTTCTTGCTGGAAAAAACTATTTTAACCACTTGAAGACCAGGCTTATTTCTGACATTTGTTGCGTACAATTTAAAATCTGTATTTTTTGCTAGAAGATTACTTAGAAATCCCAAACATTATACTGTATATATTTTCTTAGCAGAGACCCTAGAGAATAAAATGGCATTTGTTGCAATATATTATGTCATACTGTATTTGCGCAGTGGTCTTTCAAACACATTAAAAAAAAATACACTTCAATGAATTAAGAAAAAACAAAAAAAAAAGGTTATCCCATTTTTTTGTATAATGTGAAAGATGATGTTACACAGAGTAAATAGATACCTAAAATGTAATGCTTTGAAATTGCACACACTTGTGGAATGGTGACAAACTATGGTGCTTAAAAATCTCCATAGGCTTCGTTATAAAAAATTTTAACCCGCTTAGAGTTACAGATCACAGGTTTTTTGGTATAATTATTGCTCTTGCTCTAACGATCATGGCGATACCTTACACGTGTGGTTTGAACACTGTTTACATTTGCAGACGCGACTTACATATGCATTTACTTTGGCGCGCACTCTCCCTTTATTTTTATTTTTTTATCACTTTTATTGCTGTCACAAGGAATGTAAACATCCCTTGTGACAGCAATAGTCATATGCCAAGTATTTCTTTAGAGGGATCTGGGGTCTATAAGACCCCAAATCCCTCTTATGCATTTAAAAGCATTCAAAACACCAGAAAGACAGAAGTTGTCAGACAAATCTTATTTATTTTTATGAGGAGGCAAGTAAAACCTTAGACAGAGGGGTGGCTGTGGACATGGTGTACTTGGATTTTGCAAAAGGGTTTGGCTCAGTTTCCCACATACTGCTAATGTGTATGGTGAAGTCTACAGGCTTGGAAAAATCTGTTTGTAAATAGGATAGAAAGCCAGCTAAAAGACCGTATTCAGAGAGTAGTGGTTAATGATTCATACTCTGAATTTTCTAAGGTTATTAGTGGTGTACCCCAAGGTTCAGTGTTGGGACCCTTACTTTTTAACATATTTATACATGATATAGGGTCTGGGAATAAAAGTACCATTTCAGTCTTTGCAGATGACACCAAACTATGCAGTGGAATAATGTCCTTACAGGATATTTCCAACTTACAAGCCAACCTCAATGCACTGTTTAGTTGGAAAACTATGTGGCAAATGAGGTTTACTTATTATTATTATTATACAGGACTTACATATGTTGATAAATGTAAAGTTATGCACTTGGGGGCTAAGAATATGCATGCATCATGCATACCAGAGGCAGTACAACTGGGGAAATCAATGGTGGAGAGGATCTGGGTGTTCTAGTAGATCATAAGCATAATAATGGCATGCAATGCCAAGCTTCGGTTTCCAAAGCAAGCAGAATTCCTTCTTGTATTAAGAGAGATATGGACAGCAGAGAGAGATATAATTTTACCCTTGTGCAAATTATTAATAAGACCTGATCTGGCATATGCAGTTCAGTTTTAAGTAACCGGTTCTCAAAAAGAATATCAGGGAACTGGAAAAGTGCAGAGAAGGGCAACCAAACTAATAAGAGGCATGGAGGAGCTCAGCTATGAGGAAACATTAGAGGAACTGAATTTGTTCTCTCTTGAGAAGTGGAGATTAAGGGAGGATATGATTAATATGTATAAATACATAGTCCATATAGTGAACTTGGTGTTGCGTTATTCACTTTAAGGTCATCACAGAGGACAAGGTGATAGTTTTTTCACTCACGCAGGAGTGGACCATCCTGAACAAAACAAACCATGAACCATAGCCAAGAATGTGCTGGCTAAAATAGATGCAAGCTGTCTTTTGTTCTAAGCTGATTTCAAAATAAATGGTGCAAAAAAAATCAAGTCCCCCTAACTCGAAGGGATATACTCAAAGTAGCTATATTGCTACCACATCCCTGCCATTCTCTAGCCCAACCCAAGTCAGCAAGAATGAAGCAGTTGTGTCATCATCCAACCATTTGGACCAGATTTTTTGGAACTTCTTGCGACAGCCCCTGTTGGCATATGTGTTTTTGTATCGTGGCAGCTGTGCGTTCACAAATTGTTTCCAAAAAGCAATACCAAGGGTTTTTTCCAATGGAGCGTGATTGCCTTTCTGGCATAAAAAAGCGGCAGGCCAATCAACGTCCTACCGGCATTTGTATTGTCTAGAGTTGAGTGAACCCGAACTGTAAAGTTCGGGTTCGTACCGGACTTTAGGGTATCCATGTCCCGAACCCAGACATTTGAGAAAAAGTCTGGGTTCGGGTATTTTTTAGCACCTTTTGAATAGCTGCAGGGCAGCCAATCAACAAGCGTTTCACTCGTTTGCCCTTATAAGCCATCACAGCCATGCCTACTAATGGCATGGCTGTGATTGGCCAGTGCATCATGTGACCCAGCCTCTATATAAGCTGGAGTCACATAGTGCTGCATGTCACACCATCTCATACTAGTATAGGGAGAGGATCCTGCTGCTACTTTGAGGGACAGATTAGCTTTCGAAAATCATCTCATACTAGTATAGGGAGAGGATGCTGCTGCTGATGCGAGGGACAGATTCGTTTTAGAAAATCTGTTAAAAACAGCAATTTATTGGTGGGTGCTAGAGGAGATTTTTGTTTGCAAAGCAAAGTGCCTCATATAAAACCTAAGCAATTTTTCTGTTTGTTAGGTGGGCGTTTGCAGCCATTTTGCACTGCACTTGCAATTGCTTGTGTGTTTTACATTGCAGTTAGACAAATTAAAACATTTTTTTTTTTTTTTGTGCAAAATATTACATTTGCGGCCAGCGGGGCATTTCTTGCACAAAATTAAAAAGTGCGTCTACATTGCTGGTTTAAAAAAAAAAAAAAGATTCTAAATACTACATTTGCGTCCAGCGGTGCATTTCTTGCACAAAAATAAAAAGTGTGTCTACATTGCTGGTTTAAAAAAAAAAATATTCGAAATACTACATTTGCGGCCAGCGGTGCATTTCTTGCACAAAAATAAAAAGTGTGTCTACATTGCTGGTTTAAAAAAAAGAATAATATTTTTTTTATTATAAATAAATAGTGCTACATAGTACATTTGCACCTTTGCTGTACATTTCTTGCACAAAAATAAAAAGTGTGTCTACATTGCTGATTTAAAAAAAAAAAACAATTCTAAATACTACATTTAGGGCCAGCAGTGCATTTCTTGCAAAAAAATAAAAAGTGCGTCTACATTGCTGGTTTAAAAAAAAAGAATAATAATTTATTATTCTTTTTTTTTATTATTAATAAATAGTGCTTGTCTGTACCTTGTGCAGAATAGACATTTATACCGGCCTCACACAGCCATTGGTATACTTAAGTGAACTTATTCTTTTTTTGAGGCCTCCTCAACCACCTACTCCACATCCACCTCCTCCATTTTTTATTTTTTTATGTGATTTTAAGTTATTTCCCTATCAACATTTGTTTGCAGGGCACTTGTCCTACTCTTACCCCCATTTTGCTTCCTTTTGCAGCCCTCTAGCCCTTTCTAGGACTTTGTTAGAGCCATTTTAGTGCCCAAAAGTTCAGGTCACCATTGACTTCAATGGGGTTCGGGGTCAATTTCGGGTCAAGTTCGGGGCCGAACTCAAACTTTTTCGCGAAGTTCGGCCGAACCCGCCGAACCCGAACATCCAGGTGTCCGCTCAACTGTAGTATTGTCAAGGTACTCTACCAGCCCTAGCAGCCTGGCCTATGGAGAGGGAGAGAGACGGACCAGTGCAATTGCTTTTACAATGTCAGCCACACCAGTCCAGAATTATTGGGTGACTGGACATGTCCAGAAGATGTGATAGAAGTTCCCTTCCCTACATTATCACATCACCAACATGTAAAAGGGATGTTAGTATTTAGCTTCTGCATTCTAGTGGGAGTAAAATAGGCTCTGTGAAGGATCTTGAATTGCATCTGTCTGTCCCTAAGGCAAACTACCTGCTTAAATGGTGCATCCCAAATGTCCATTTGCCACTTGCTCTTGAGAGTGGTTAAATCAGGTAATGCAGTCATTAGCAAATGATAATAAAGAGCAGCTGTTGGTTTGTCTAAGGAGTCCAAATGAAGAAGAAGCTCCAGGTCCGACACCTGCACCTGTAAAGACCTATTAAGAAATTGGCTGCCAAAGGCATGGGCAAGCTGCAGACATCTGAAATAATAATAAGGAGGTATATTACATTTTGACCAAATTTGGGGAAGACAGAATGGCTCCATGTTCTGTAATATGTGAGATTGATTATCCTGTATCTTGCCCATAAATGAGGGTCAGGAGTTGTGTAAAAGTGCGGCAATAGGGGATTGTTCCAAAGGGGGTATATGGGGAGAGAAGGAAAAGAGATTTAATCTCCAAATATGGAAAGGTTTCTTCACAGTAAGAACTGTGCAATTGTGGAATAGACTCCCTCAAGAGCTGGTTCTGGCCAGCTCAGTAGATTGCTTTAAAAAAAGGCCTGGATTATTTTCTAAATGCACATAATATAACTGGATACTAACATTTATAGGCAAAGTTGATCCAGGGAATATCCGACTGCCTCTTGTGGGATCAGGAAGGAATTTTTTCCCCTGCTGGAGCAAATTGGATCATGCTTTGCTGGGGTTTTTTGCCTTCCTCTGGATCAACTGTGGGATTGTGTATATAAGATTGCATGATTTTTTTTCCCTTTTATTGGTTGAACTAGATGGACTTTTTGGTCTTTTTTCAACCAGACTAACTATGTAACTATGTCTTAGATTCTGTTCTGAGAATATTGTATATTCACCCAGATTAGTTGTACAACTCCATTAATTTGTACAGTAAATTCCTGCGTATCCCCTCTTTCATTTTCACCACAAAGACTATCAGTACCCAATCATCCTCCATCCTCCAAGGTATCAACAGGTCCCTCTTCCCATTACTCATCAAATCCCAAAGGGACCTATACTCCAATTTAGTCATTTGTGATAAGCCCTCTATAGTGACCTCCCCAGGTGAGATATGTTTCCTTGTATGAAGTGCTCTTAGGATAAGGTGTCATGTGATCAGATACATTTCCTTTTTAATCTCAGAAAAACCTCTTGATAAACACTTAAAGCCTCCTGATAAACACTTAGTTCCTAAGATGACACATTGATAATCTATTGATCGACTTGTGTACAATCAGCCTATCGGGTTTTTCCTGATTAATCATTGGTGTTGGCTATTTCCACTGGATCAGTGGGAAGAATTCCCCCATCCACACCAAATGTGTGGATAGGGGAATCAGCTGGATCCACCCACTGGTTGAAAAAAAAAAATCATATATGGCCTGTCTAAATTTTGACATATGGTATGTATTTTTTTTTTCAGGTTTTATTGTCAAAGTTTATTTATTTATTTATTTTTTTTCTTAATAATTTTTATTGAA
This sequence comes from Glandirana rugosa, assembly GCA_018402905.1. Taxonomy (NCBI): domain Eukaryota; kingdom Metazoa; phylum Chordata; class Amphibia; order Anura; family Ranidae; genus Glandirana; species Glandirana rugosa. The sequence continues at coordinate 211,153 of BLSH010222068.1, read as the reverse complement.
TTATTTCAATAAGGTACATAAAACATAACTGTTAGGATAATATTTGTCATATATACATTGTATGTGCATTGTATACATATACAGTATCAAATTGCTTCACGTGCAGGCATGATATAGGGTTGCCGTAGCGCAAGTTGATAGCGAAATGATTGATTGCCATATAGGACTGGTCTTATAGGTGGTATCGACCCGAGCGGACCAGCCACCGTGCCTCCAGGGCCACCCAGGGGACCCTCCTCCGATCTATGTTTGTCTATATGTAGTATCTACAATAACATGGCTAACTATATAGAAATAGCCGTGACTTAGGATAAGAAGTTATTTTAAGCAGAGAATAAAATGCTGCAACGTTCCAATATTCATTATCAGGTATGTATTTTGTTGATGGGTTCAAAGGACAGTGTAAGATTTTCCTTTCTGAATTCTCTTCACTAACTGTCAATATCATTACAAATCTCAGTCAAAACTGGGTTTCTAGTGTTGCCTATTATTCTTTATTGCTAAATGCCTTCTGCACAAACGACACTAAAAAACACAAGGGGCATTAGACTTCTTGCAGTGCTAACTGTAAAAATATTGCATTAAACAGATATTAAGATAATCATTTGTCTGCACAGTGTAGATCAATTACTGGGTTCTATATAGGATTAAAACATAACTATTGAAGTACTAAGCAAATGTAATGAGAAGCACAGAAAGGACTGGGGCTATTATACAATGTATGTGTAAAACTATTAGTTTAGTTCAGTCCATTGGGAAGTTGAGAGCTTCAATAAACATCTAGGCGATAATAAATCACCAAACAAGCCCTGAAAATGACTGTGATTGCAGTGCTATTTCAATTTACCTATTTCACAATCAAAACAAAAGTGATAGTGTGACTTCCAATATGGGCAATGGAATTACCCCTGTTGTTTCCACAGCCTCTAAGGATATTCCAGAAAAAGACACATTGTGATCTAAATTATATAAACTTGTCTAAAATCAATGAAACATGCAAATGACTATTGAAAGGAGGTGGCATAAATCCGTATACAAACAGGAGCCAAGCATCTGTGACATTGTGAGCAAATGAAGGTAGCAGCTCCCACAGGACATGCAAATAAATATAACTTCATGGCACAGTTAAGGGATTTCATATTGAATATGTAAAGATTCCTACTGTTAGGGAATGTAAAACTATCTCAGCATATAGAGCAAAAGGCCATGCTCCCTGCTATGTACTCAAACAAATGCTGGAAATGCTGCATTTAAATATGCAAGCATACAGTGGTCAATCTTTGTTATTTATGAATGTGATGACTAAGTGAATTACATACACAAATTTAGACCAGAGTTAAAAGGTCATAGTGTAATGTTCTGCTTTAAACTACTTCTACATATACCTCGTTGTCCAATGATGTTCCTTAAGTTGGAGAAAAAAAAAAGAAAGGTAAATATAATGAGGTTTTCCCAGTATACCCTTTTGCACACAGGCCCTTGGCTGAGTTACATGATCATGGTCATGGTTTGAAGATAATATCATATTAAGAAGAGGCCTATTTAAAAGAGAACCATATCCCCTCTCTACACACAACAGGTTATCGCTCCAATTGCTCCACAATATGCCTTCATGTTTCAGTTAATTCATAAAAAGGTAAATTGTATGGACACCACTTACCTTTTGCTGGCCTACACATTGCTGGCCTTTTTTCGGAATGCACTTGTTACCTCATTATTATGTTAAACCGGTGGTTTAGAACTTTTTAAGCCACTGACCTTGAACTAGTATGCAGATCAGTAAAATCAGAGTCATAACTCCGTTTGAACATATTTTTCTGAGTAAAACATATCCAAACTCAAAACCAAAAATGTAATATTGAAGATTACCAGTCTATAGTGGTGATGGCTCCATCAGTTTTCTTTTCTCAAGCTTTTTTCCTTTATTATCACATGGTGATTCCACCAATAACACACTTCCTGTCCTAGGGTGACAACGCTCACTCACCTTTCTCTATCAAAACAATAGAAACAAGATTTCAGTACAGAACCCTATTTCTCTCCCACCCTTTATAGCATAGAGGGACAAGGTTTTTTGCCTGAGAACAATGCAATTGATAAGAGTAAGCTTAGGCAGTGAGTACAGGAAGCTTACAATATTTCTGGCAAGATCAACAGGTATTTTTTGAACTTATCCAGGAGATGTAACAAATCATTTTCAGTGGCATCACATGTCAATCCTAGCCAGTGAGCCAATGAGGAGAGAGAGGGGTGGGGCAGAGCCATGGCTCTGTGTGTGAATAGACATTGCAAGCTGCTTGCTCTGGGGCACTGGGCCGGACGGAGGGTCCAGGAGTGCCAGCGAGGGGACGCGAGAAGAGGAGGATTGGTAAGTATAACATGCTTGTTATATTTATAGAAAAATTTACTTTAATATCAGGCACCCACCTTGTTGTCCCCTTGGAACTAAGGAAGTCTCAGTAGTACTCTATGAAAAAACTAAACAAGAAAGGGCACATCAGCCTAGTGCATTATCCCATGCACCACCTGGATCCTAGCTGGCTTACACATTTTGTGGGTAGTATTCCAGGCAGAGAGACTAGGATTCTGATGGCATCCTCCCAATGTCCGGAATGTGCCAATTGGACAGCGCAACCTAGAAGCAAATGCTTCCTTTGATATGCTGTGATTATCACATGGTTAGCGAATATATTTATTTGTGAATTGCTAATAAATGGTGCATGGGATAATGCACTAGGCTGGTGTACCCTCTCTTGTTTGGTTTTTCATATGAGAAAAGTGTACAGCCTTAATTTCCTTGCTGTGGGTGCATAGAGATTTCAGGTCAAGCCCTAAAAAATTACAAGGGCTTATGAGTTCCAGCTCATAACAGTATTTAATATAGTGGTTTAAATAAGGGTATATAGGTCAGACCTGTGGCTAAAACATACCACCACAATCATTAGACATGTGCAATTAGTTTCCAAATTCGTTTTTTTACAAATTTTTTGAAATTCGGGAATTCAGACGAATCCGAATTTTTCCAATTTTTTTTTTTAGAATTCAAAAATTCGGTAATCGGAAAATCCAAAATTCAAAAATTCAGAACGTCGGTAATCAGAAAAGCCGAAAAATCTGACATTCGAAAATTCGGAAATCGGAAAATTCCAAATTTGAAAATCGGAAATAATAACTAACTAATAATAACTTAATATTTTACTAACTATTAAATTATAGTTTAGTGATACATTTTGGATTTAAGTTCACTAAGAGCCAAGTTTGAGAGGAAATTCCAATACCTATAATTTAATAGTTATTAGTTATTATTTCAAATTTTCTTTCTTATTTTTGAATTTCCGAATTTCCGAATTTCCGAATTTTCTGATTTTTTACTTTTGCATTTCCTAATTTCCGACTTTTCTAATTTCGACATTTTTGAATTCTGAATTGCTGAATTTGCGAATTTCTGAATTTCGAATTTCCGCTTTCTGAATTTTTTGAATTCCTGAAAAAATAAAAAAAATAATGGAATGAAAATAAACAAATTTTTCGGCCATGCACATGTCTAACAATCATTTTTACAGCAGTTCTAATTTTCCCTGAACACGGCCAGAAGTCCTTTTACATATTGTTCACAACATACAGTGAATAACATTAAAAATCTGACAGAATCGAAAGCAGGATATGGGACTTTAACCACTTCAGCCCTGGAAGGATTTCCCCCTTTAGGACCAGAGCACTTTTTGCGATTCGGCACTGCGCCGCTTTAACTGACAATTGCACGGTCGTGCGACCTTGTACCCAAACGAAATTGATGTCCATTTTTTCCCACAAATAGAGCTTTTTTTGGTGGTATTTGATTACCTCTGCGTCACTTCTGATCACAGCTATAAACAAAAAAAGCGACAATTTTGAAAAAAAATAATATTTCTTACTTTTTGCTAAAATACAAATACAAAAAATATAAAAAAAAAATATATTCATCAGTTTTGGCTGTTATATATACTTCCTCATATTTTTGGTAGAAAAAAAACGCAATCAGCGTATATTGATTGGTTTGCGCAAAAGTTGCTGCATTTATAGGTTTTTTATTTTTCTTATTTTTTACTAGTAATGATGGCGATCTGTGATTTTTAGCAGCACTGCAACATTGCAGCGGACATGTCGGACACTTTTGAGACTTTTTTGGGACCATTGGCATTTATACAGCCATCAGTGCTATGAAAATGCACTGATTGCTGTGTAAATATCACTGGCAGGGAAGGGGTTAACACTAGGGAGTGATCAAAGGGTTAACTGTGTTTCATGGGATGTGTTACTAACTGTATGGGGGCTGGGCTGAGTGGGGGAGGAGAGTTATTGCTGCTCCCATATACAGGAAGCATGCGATCACTCTCCTCCCCTGTCAGAACAGAGATCCGCGTGTTTACATACACGGATCCCGTTCTTTCACTGCGGGGGAGCGATCGTGGGTAGACGGCAGACATCGAGTCTGCCCTACCCGCTCCCTGGCTCTCCCGATACTCACAAACCGCGTTCTCGCAGCCGCCATCAGATAACGGTGATATGCGATATTGAGCCAAGTTGCCGCCGTCAAATGACGGCGGACGGTCGGCAACTGGTTAATGGTGTTTTCCATCTCTAGAATGAACAGATATTTGTTAAAGTAAAGAATTTTTATTACATACAAAAAGTTAAAAACAGTTTCCAATCAAGACGTGTAGTCCAATAGCTAACATATAGCAGACACTCCCAGTCTTGGGCCAACTAGATACATTCTTGTAAGATAAACCAATATTAGACCATTTAAGTATAAAATTATTGAATATATGTAGTGGGACTTCAAAGACTATGAAATCTCAACACTTTTCCCTACTATTGCTTCTTTAAGAGATATCCTTGTGTGCTGGTGATAGCAATAAACAAACAATCATTGCTACAACAGACAATTAGCCTAAAGTCTTATACAAACATATTGAATACTGTGAATGTTTACTTACAACTGGTATAATAATGTAGGGGGATGGATATGCCTCCCCAGACCATCTCTGACCCACCAGCAAACCTGTCATGCTGAATGATGTTGCAGGCAGCATAATGTCCTCCATGGGTTCTCCAGACCCTTTCAATTTCACGTCACATGTGCTCAGGGTGAAACTACTCTCATCTGTGAAAAGCACAGGGCACCAGTGGTGGACCTTTCAATTCTGGTGTTCAATGGAAAATACCAATCAAGCTCCACAGTGCCGGACATTGAGCACAGGGCCCAGTAGAGGACATCTGCCCTCATGAAGCCTGTTTCTGATTGTTTGGTTGATGGGTTAAGGACCTTCTATGGCCCTGTCCAGCTCTCCTAGAGTAACTGCCTGTCTTCTGGAATCTTCTTCATGCTCTTGAGACTGTGCTGGGAGACACAGCAAACCTTCTGGCAATGGCATGTATTGATGTGCCATCCTGGAGGAGTTGGACTGCCTGTGTAACCTCTATATGGTCCAGGTATGGCCTCATGCTGCCAGAAGTGACATTGACCCTAGCCAAATGCAAAACTATGGAAACAGTCAGAAAAAATGAGTAGGGAAAAAAATGTCAGTGGCCTCCACCTGTAAAACCATTCCTGTTTTGGAGGTTGTCTCATTGTTGCCCATATAGTGCACCTGTTGTTAATTTCATTAACACCAAAGCAGCTGAAACTGATTAACGACCCACTCTGCTACTTAACTGACCAGATCAATATCCCAGGAGTTTAACAGACTTGATGCTATACTCTGATTAAAAAGTTTTCCCTTTTTTGAGCAGTGTATGATCAATACACAAAGAAAGAGAAACAAAATCACAGCATTTAGCCCATATCCCAAAGGATACAACAGATGGCGCATATGGTAAAAGTAAATATCATAAAGCACCCATGATTTTAAAACCAGGAGGGGGGGGTGACACCAGATGGAGGGGTTAATAAAAAAGATGTAGTGTACAGTATATAGGGGTAGACCACAGTTAACATACCCCAAATTATGTAAAATAGCAGTGTTTTTCAACTCCAGTCCTCAAGGCACACCATCAGGTCATGTTTTCAGGATTTCCCTCAGATGAAACAGCTGTGGTAATTACTAAGGCAGTGAAACTGATCAAATCACCTGTGCAAACTCATGGAAATCCTGAAAACATGACCTGTTGGTGTGTCTTGAGGACTGGAGTTGAAAAACACTGAAGTAGAAGACCCCAATTATGTCTAAAACTTCCATTCACTCATAAGCCACAATGTATATACTGCAAATAAATACTGTAGATAAAGCATAGTAAATTAAATGCAGAGCCACAATATATCTTACCCTGCACCAGATCAAAGAGACCATAAAAGGCAGACAAAGTGAGCCTTGGCATCAAAAAGCACCTCACTTGTCCATGGATAGCAGCAATGACAAATTGTTCTCCACCAAAAAGATGCAATACTTGCTGCATCCAAGGGGTGCACTTATAAAAAAATTCCTGGGCTGAACACCTCCTCCTAACCCCTCCCGCCAACACACAAGTGTTGATTGACGTGGCGGATCCCCAACATAACAAGCTTGACACATACATTGCATATGATACGACTCCAAAAAACAATAACAAAATGTACAACCCACTAAGACTCCTTGTACGGGTGATATATGTTCTTGTACGGTGCTATTTGGATGGTGACAGGTAATTTAAATATTTTTTCTTCCAAGCAATTTTTTTTTTTTACAGAACTGCAAGTTCCCAGCATGTTGGAAGGTTACTCACAGTTTATACTTTTCATCTCTTCTGAACACTTGATATCCCTTGATTATTTATTTAGCATCTTCACAGTTATTTCAAACAAATACACTGGATCAATTGGGCAGTTTTTAAAAATAAATAAGAGAACTTAAAGTGGTAGTAACTAGAGTTGAGCGAACCCGAACTGTAAAGTTCGGGTTTGTACCAGACTTTAGGGTGTCCGTGTCCCGAACCCGGACATTTGAGAAAAGTCCGGGTTCGGGTATTTTTTCGTGCTTTTTTCGCGCCTGTTGAATAGCTGCAGGGCAGCCAATCAACAAGCGTTTCACTTGTTTGCCCTTAGAAGCCATCACAGCCATGCCTACTAATGGCTGTGATTGGCCAGTGCATCATGTGACCCAGCCTCGATATGAGCTGGAGTCACGTAGCGCTGCATGTCACATGCTCTCAGACTAGTGTAGGGAGAGGATGCTGCCACCGCTGTGAAGGACAGATTACCGTTATAAAATCATCTCATACTGGTATAGGGAGAGGTTCCTGCTGCTGGTGTGAGGGATAGATTACCGTTATAAAATCATCTCATACTAGTAAAGGGAGAGGTTCCTGTCGCTGGTGTGAGGGATAGATTACTGTTATAAAATAATCGCATACTGGTATAGGGAGAGGTTCCTGCCGCTGGTGTAAGGAATAGATTAGCGTAATAAAATCATCTCATACTAGTATAGGGAGAGGTTCCTGCCGCTGGTGTGAGGGATAGATTAGCGTTATAAAATCATCTCATACTAGTATAGGGAGAGGTTCCTGCCGCTGGTGTGAGGGATAGATTAGCGTTATAAAATCATCTCATACTAGTATAGGGAGAGGTTCCTGCTGCTGCTGTGAGGGATAGATTAGCGTTATAAAATCATCTCATACTAGTATAGGGAGAGGTTCCTGCTGCTGCTGTGAGGGACAGATTACCATTATAAAATCATCTCATACTAGTATAGGGAGAGGTTCCTGCTGCTGCTGTGAGGGACAGATTACCGTTATAAAATCATCTCATACTGGTATAGGGAGAGGTTACTGCTGCTGGTGTGAGGGACAGATTACCGTTATAAAATCATCTCATACTGGTATAGGGAGAGGTTCCTGCTGCTGGTGTGAGGGACAGATTAGCGTTTTAAAATAATTTCATACAAGTATAGGGAGAGGTTCCTGCTGCTGGTGTGAGGGACAGATTACCATTATAAAATCATCTCATACTAGTATAGGGAGAGGTTCCTGCCACTGGAGTGAGGGATAGATTAGCGTTATAAGATCATCTCATATTAGTATAGGGAGAGGTTCCTGCTGCAAGTGTGAGGAACAGATTACCGTTATAAAATCATCTCATACTGGTATAGGGAGAAGTTCCTGCTGCTGGTGTGAGGGACAGATTACCGTTATAAAATCATCTCATACTGGTGTAGGGAGAGGTTCCTGCTGCTGGTGAGAGAGATAGATTAGCGTTATAAAATCATCTCATACTGGTATAGGGAGAGGTTCCTGCTTCTGCTGTGAGGGACAGATTACCGTTATAAAATCATCTCATACTGGTATAGGGAGAGGTTCCTGCTTCTGCTGTGAGGGACAGATTACCGTTATAAAATCATCTCATACTGGTATAGGGAGAGGTTCTTGCTGCTGGTATGAGGGACAGATTACCGTTATAAAATCATCTCATACTAGTATAGGGAGAGGTTCCTGCCGCTGGTGTGAAGGATAGATTAGCGTTATAAAATCATCTCATACTGGTATAGGGAGAGGTTCCTGCTGCTGGTGTGATGGACAGATTACGTTATAAAATCATCTCATACTAGTATAGGGAGAGGTTCCTGCTGCTGGTGTGAGGGATAGATTAGCGTTATAAAATCATCTCATACTGGTGTAGGGAGAGGTTCCTGCTGCTGGAGTGAGGGACAGATTAGCGTTATAAAATCATCTCATACTGGCGTAGGGAGAGGTTACTGCCACTGGTGTGAGGGACAGATTACCGTTATAAAATCGTCTCATACTGGTATAGGGAGAGGTTCCTGCTGCTGGTGTGAGGGACAGATTACCTTTATAAAATCATCTCATACTGGTGTAGGGAGAGGTTCCTGCTGCTGGTGTGAGGGAAAGATTACCGTTATAAAATCATCTCATACCGGTATAGGGAGAGGTTCCTGCTGCTGGTGTGAGGGACAGATTAGCATTATAAAATCATCTCATACTGGTGTAGGGAGAGGTTACTGCTGCTGGTGTGAGGGAAAGATTAGTGTTATAAAATCATCTCATACTGGTATAGGGAGAGGTTCCTGCTGCTGGTGTGAGGGACAGATTACCATTATAAAATCATCTTATACTGGTGTAGGGAGAGGTTCCTGCTGCTGGTGTGAGGGACAGATTACCGTTATAAAATCATTTCATACTGATGTAGGGAGAGGTTCCTGCTGCTGGTATGAGGGACAGATTATCCTTATAAAACCATCTCATACTGGTGTAGGGAGAGGTTCCTGCTGCTGGTGTGAGGGACAGATTAACGTTATAAAATCATCTTATACTGGTATAGGAAGAGGTTCCTGCTGCTGGTGTGAGGGACAGATTACGTTATAAAAAATAATATACATTTTTGCTAAATTGTACATTTGCGTCCAGAATGAGGAGAGCGTCAAATAAGGGACGTGGTCATGGTTCTGCTGGTGCTGCTGGTGTTGGTGGTGTTGGTGAAGCTCCTGTTGCAAAGAGAGGATGTGGTTGATCTGTGCCAGCTACACGCACAAGTGAAACACCTTCCTCAGGTGCGAGTAGCCGACAGAACCTTCAACGTTATATGGTAGGCCCGAATGCTGCTCAACGAATGGTGAAGCCAGAACAAGTACAGGCAATAGTAGATTGGGTGGCAGACAATGACTCCAGTTCCTTCATATTGTCTCCCACCCGGTCCCTTGCTGAAAGCTCAGAGTTGGCACCTGAACCCCATGGCCATCTGTTTTTCACCTCAGCCCCTTGTAAATCAGGCAAGCAGTCTGAGCCCCAAGACATGCAGCAGTCTCTTATGCTTTTTGATGACTCTGCTGGTGTGCTTTCCGTGGGCCATCCACATAGCCCTGCCCCAGAAGTGGAAGACATTGAGTGCACTGATGCCCAACCACTTCTGTTTCAGGATGAGGACATGGAAACACCACCGCAGCATGTCTCTGATGATGACGAAACTGCTGCGGCTTTCTACAGTGTGCAGACTGACAAGAAGGGCAGTGGTGAAGAGTGGGTGGAAGATGATGTGGAGGATGATGAGGTCCTAGACCCCACATGGAATGAAGGTCATGCGAGTGACGTGTGCAGTTTGGAGGAAGAGGTGGGGGTCGCATAGAGGCACCAGAACAGCAAAAGAGGAAGCAGGTTGCAAAAGCGGAGCGACCTTCACCTAGACAGTATGCCTGCTACTACCCACCGCACCCAGGGACCTAGCACACCAAAGGCAGCTCAAAGGAGTTCCTTGGCGTGGCAGTTCTTCAGACAATGTGCTGACAACAAGACACAAGTGGTTTGCACGCTGTTCAATCAGAGCCTGAAGCGAGGCATAAATGTTCTAAACCTGAGCACAACCTGCATGACCAGGCATCTAAATGCAAAGCACGAGCTGCAGTGGAATAAGCACCTCAAAATCCAAGAAAGGTCTCGGGGTCCTCCTGCTTTCTCTTCTGCTGCTGCCTCGGCCTCTTCCTCCACCTCTACAGTGCCAGTGTCACCTGCCACCCAGCAAACAGACGATGTGACAGCAACGCCACCATGTCCACCACCGTCCCCAAGCATTTCTACACCATGGTCCCATGGAAGCTTACAGCTGTCCATCTCCCAAACACTCAAGAGAAAAGGAAGTACCCCCCTACACACTCGCAATCCCTCTCCCTGAATGCCAGCATTTCAAAATTCCTGGCCTTTGAAATGCTGTCTTTCCGTCTGGTGGACACTGACAGTTTTAAAAACCTGATGGAGGTGGCTGTCCCACAGTACGTGGTTCCCAGCCACCACTACTTTTCCAGGAGAGCCATCCCTTCCCTGCACAAACAAGTCTGGGACAAGATCAAGCGTGCACTGCGCAACGCCATCTGTGGCAAGGTCCACATAACCACTGATACGTGGACCAGTAAGCACGGGCAGGGATGCTATATCTCGCTAACTGCACACTGGGCAAATGTAGTGTCGGGTGGGCCTGAGGCGGATAGCAGTTTGGCGCATGTCCTTCCAGCGCCGAGGATTGCAGGGCATTTCTCTTTGCCTCCTGTTGCCTCCTCCTCCTACTCCGCTTCCTCCTCCTCTACCACCTCCTCATCTGGTCAGCGTAACACCTTCACCACCAACACGGGTCACACGTCAATCGCTCTATATCGTAGGGACGGGCACGAATGACCAGGTGCATAGTCACCAATACACCTGGAACGGTGTCTACCGCAACGCGTCACGTGCGAACTAGAACAGGGTCTGAACAAACACGTCCCTT
>BLSH010222068.1:172085-192306 GCA_018402905.1 Glandirana rugosa | reverse complement strand
CACACACAGACCCCCACATTCACTGGACCAGGGATGTTTGGATGAGACCCTTGTCCTCATCAACATTTTTTATTGTATGGGATCCCCCTTAAAAATCCATGCCAGAAACCTATCTGGAGTAAAGTTTTGGTACAGATTCTGTATTTTTCATGGGGTCTATCTCAAAGTGTACACCACACCCTTATCCAGGCATGCAGACTGAGGGCCAAATGAATAGAGAGGACCTTTTATCTAAATCCAAACAGCGGAAGGTAGAAAATTCAGATATGGCATTTATCACGGGGTTCAGTAGACAGTATAAACAATTAGAACATATTATCACCAGACACTGACCCCTGTTATTGAGAGACCAGCAATTATCCAAATTATTACCTAGAAAACCTAAATTTGTGTACACGAAGCCCCCCACTTTATGCCTTAGGCTGGCTAAGAATGTTGTTAACCCACCAGTCAGGAAAAAGACATTTCTGGACCAGGTGGGCTTTTTTAGCTGTGGGAGGTGCAGAATGTGTAAGACTTCTAGATTTAGGGAAAGGAAAACCCTATAATTTAAATCCCAGTCTAAAGGAGTCACATATGATATAAAGACATTTGTGGGATGTGACTCCACCCATGTCACCTACCTGCTGTCCTGCCCATGTGGGCTCCAATATGTGGGCAGGACCACCAGGAAACTTAGGGTGAGACTTGGTGAACATATTACTAAAATTAAAAAGGGGTTCAAACACCATAGTTTGTTTAATCATTTTCGGATATGCCGCGGAAGGGACCCTAGCTTGCTTAGTTTCTGTGGAATAGACCGAATAGAACCTAATTGGAGGGGGGGGCAACCTTAAAAAAGCAGTTTCCCAAAAGGAAACATATTGGATACATTGTTTGGGGACACTGGCCCCCCTAGGGTTAAATATCGAGCTAGACCTTAATTGCTTTCTTTCCAACTGGTAAATACCCATCTTTTTAAAAATAGTTTTCTGACATTTTTTGATATTTTTTATTTTATTTTTTGATTTTTATTTTTATATATTTTTTGATTTTTATAATAACATTTTTATTTTATATAATTTTTTTTTAATGTATATGTTTATATATATTAAAATTATTTATGTTACATATGGTTAATTTTTTTTGTATTATATATATTTTTGTATTGTTAAACCGGAAATGACCTCTCGGTAATAGGGTCTCTTAAACTTTAATTGGCGGGGGACACCTTTTGCTAGTTTTGCCCGTAGTATGGGCGTAGATTCCGTGACGTTTGTCAATGCATCACATGGTGAGGGGCGGCCCTTCCTGTGTATATATTTACCTAGGAAACCTGGAAATGATGTCCGTTGATGACGCTTGATGACAGGCGAAACGCATTGTGGCAATTTCCGGTCGTTGGTTTCCCGGGATGTCACTTCCGGTTCTCTATGGAATGCACGTGGCGTAGCGTTCACAATTTGATTCAATAGGCTCGTTTTTAACTGCAATTTTGTAAGTACCTTGATTCTGCTTGCGCATTAAAACAATACTTAATAGTACTTCACTATTGTGGTTTCTCCTCTTTCCTCTTTTAAATGTGGAGTGGCTTCAGAATCTGTGGCTATATTGAACATACCTACCTGGGCTAGTCACCCGAGAAGGAATTAGACTAACAAGCCTGACCTGACCCCCAGACTGAGAAGCTGGCGGTCATGGTCTTGTGGTGAGTAGGGATGCATTAGGGGTATTCACCCCACACGTGTTTTTGGAGCACCTTGGCACTATTGGCACTTCTTTGAAGACAGCAAGCACTTCAAGCACTATATGCACCTTTTTTCACTTTATTTTATCTAAGTTGTTATGAACTTTTTTACATATTAATATATCATTGTTATTTTTTTTGTTGGATTGATTACTATCTAATACTTGCAAGTACTGTATATATTTGGTTATATATACCTGGCACCATATGCACTTTTTTTCACTTTATTGATTTAAAATGTTATAATAATTTTCTTGGTGTTCACATATGGATATACAATTGGCATTTTTTTGTTGGATAGATTATTCTAGTACCCGCAAGTGCTGTATATCATTTTGGTTATCCACTTACCAACCGGAAGGTTTTCCAGCTTTAGGACCAGAGCACTTTTTGCGTTTCGGCACTGCGTCGCTTTAACTGACGATTGCGCGGTCGTGCAACATTGCACCCAAACAAAATTTGCGTCTTTTTTATTCCCACAAATGGAGCTTTCTTTTGGTGGTATTTGATCGCCTCTGCGTCATTTCTGTTCGCCGCTATAAACAAAAGAAAAGCGACCATTTTGCAAAAAAACCCAAATTTCTTACTTTTTGCTAAAATTCAAATCCAAAAAAAATATAAAAAAACATTTTTTTTCACAGTTTTTGGCCAATTTATATAATATCACAATCACAATCTGCTATTGATTGGTTTGCGCAAAAGTGGCCGCGTTTACGGATGGTGAGAATTCATTTCTGGTGTTTTTATTTTTTTTATTTTTTACTAGTAATGGCGGCGATCTGCGATTTTTAGCGGTAATGCGATATTTCAGCGGACATGTTGGACATTTTTGACACTTTTTTGGGACCAATGACATTTATTCAGTGATCAGAAATTTAAATGTCCACTGATTACTGTATAAATGTCATTGGCAGTGAAGGGGTTAACCTGCAGGGGGAGATCTAGGGGTTAACTGTGTTCCCTGGGTGTGTTCTTACTGTGGGGGGGTTGGGCTAACATGGGCATGAGAGATCTAACTCCCAGTGACAGGGATCAGTAGATCACCCATGCCCCTACTAACAGAGCGGGGAACCGCCGTATTTACATCGGCGGTTCCCCGTTCCTTCCCTGTGGCCGCTCATCGTGGCTCGCCTGCGGACATCGGGTCCGCCCGAGCCACGGGCACACTCCTCAGTGCCCCCTAGCGGCTGATTGCAGATCGCCGTCTTTTTACGGCGATTCGCGATCAGCATCCCGACTGCCACCGTGAAAACACGGCGCGCGGTTGGGAACTGGTTATATCTTTCAAGGTGATCATTTCACTTAATAATAATACGTTTTCTATTTTTTCCACAAGCGCAAATATTATTTTTTTGTTTTCACATGCAGACTGAGTGGCCAGGAAAGGAGGGGGGAAACAAGTTGGTTGCCTGCACAGGTTTCTGGGTTGCTGCTCTTCTGCCTTAATGTGGAGGCCAGGGGCAGGAGGGGTTGCTGCCCCTGGTGCAGTGAACTCATTTGAAGGGGGGAGCAAATGGTGAGTTCCACTGCTGCAGGAATGGTGCCAATAAACCCCGAACAGGAGTAGTGACAGCAGAAGAAAGGAGGACAGAGCTGGAAATGTGCAGGCTATGTTCTACCCTCTCCTTCTCCTCCTTCCTGTCAGAACAATGCTCCTCCATACAGGAGATGACCCAAGAATGTGCTCAAATCGGACTGTACATGGTTTGATTATCCACCCCTTATATTCTCTCTAGATTGTTCCTGTCCTGGCAGCAGAAGTAGAGTAGGGGTAGGTAATCAAATCCTGTACAATCTAATCTGAAAGCCATCCCATGTCAACTCCTATTCACAGACTGAACGGGAGTGAGCTCAGCCCACACCTACTCCTGGCTCTCTCCTCTTCACTGCTGCTGCCACTACTCATGTAGTCAGTTCCTGCCTGTAAGTTTTGGGAAAGGCAGAGTTGTACAATGGGGACACAATAGGGAAAGGGTAACAAACATTTCTGCTTCATATGAGAAGCTTTGTGCTAGGAGGAGGTTGGAGGAACATCATTTGTGCTGGGAGGGAGGATTTGGGGAAGTGGGATTTTGTGCTAGGGGAAATGATTAAAGGAATTTGTGATGGGGGGGGGGGGTTTGGGGGGAGAGGATTTGTGCTAGGAAGGGGGATTGGAGGAGGAATTTGTGCTAGGAGAGGGTAAGGGGATTTGTGCTAATAGGGGGATTTGTTGTAAGAGAGGGGATTGTGATTTCTGCTAGGAAGGGTAATTTGGCGGGGATTTGTGCTATGTGCTATGAGGGGTGATTGGGGGTGGTTATGTTAGGAAGATGGATTTGGGGGGAGAATTTTCAGGAGGGGAAATTTAAGGGAGGAGGGGATGTATACATGGAGGGGGGAGTTTTGTGGGGGATATTTGTGCTAGGAGGGGGGAATGGGGGAAATGGAAATTGAGCTAGGAGACGGGATTGTGTGCACTTATTTGTGTTGAGAGGTAGAATTTGTACTGGAAATGGGGGAATGTTTGCATTTTTGTTTAGGGGTAAGTTTGGTTTACAGAGGGAATTTATGCTTAGGTGGTAAGCATGCTGATTAGTGCTCGATTATTTTTAGGGGGGTTAGGGGGATTTTTGCTAAAACATGATGCAATCACATGGGGGGTGCAGTGTGTCATCTTGACATCTTGATGACCTTGTCCAGGCAATGGCAGAGGCCACATGCAGATGTGTAGGGAGAGCAACATAAGGATCTGTGAACTCTGCGTTTCTAAATACTGAACTGTGAACGCAGGTTACAGAGTTCAGTATTTTGTAACACAGTGTTCAGTCATTTTTAATTCATAGTTCTCTGTGTTAAAAACTACTGACCTCTGAATTCTGTGTTACAAACCACTGAACTCTGCATTACTACCTACAGAACACTGAACTCTGCTACACAAGCTACATTTCAGGGCTTGTTCACACCATGCGTGGTGCAAAAAAGGGGTTGATTTACCAAAGGCAAACAGAATGTGAACTTTGCAATGTGCACTTACACTCTGCTAGTGCAGTTTCTCTAGAGCTTAGTAAATGAGATAAAGCTTCACTTTGCAAAGAATACCCAATCACATGCAAGGAAAATAAAAAAAAAACATTTTTTGCTTGCACATGATTGGATGATGGAAGTCAGCAGAGCTCTCCCTCATTTACTCAGCTTTGGAGCAACTGCTCTTGCAGAGTACAACTGCACTTTGCAAAGTGCACAGTCTATTTGCCTTTAGTAAATCAAGCCAAATGTGTGCAAAATTCTGCATTCTCCCTGCACAGTACAAAAGTGCACTGCATTTTGCAGACACACATGGGTGTCTTAATGCTTAAAGGGATTGTAAATTGTCAAGATTTTTCACCTTAATGCATTCTATGCATTAAGGTGAAACACCTTCTTTTCTGCAGCTGCCCCCATTGCCCCCATTTTTTCTTCAGCCTCTGCCTCTGTCCTCATTGGATAGATTGATAACAGCAGAAGCCATTGGATCACTGCTGTCAATCAAATCCAGTGGCACGGGAGCCGGGGGGCAGGGTCGAATCCTGCTGTCTGCGTCAATGGATGCAGCAGCGGGACTCTGGAGCCCCGGTGGAATGCAGCTCTCCGGGGGGGCACCCAATTAATGGGAGCAGCCAGGATTGCCGGTGGGGCACCCCCAAGAGGAGGATTGGGGCTGCTCTGTGCAAAACCCTTTTACAGAGCAGGTAAGAATAACATGTTTGTTATTTTTATTAATACATATTTGAACCTTTACAACCTCTTTAATGGCAACCCACACATCTAGTAAATGAGCAGGTGTTTGCCTACTAAAGTACCGTGCATTTTGGTGCAGCACAACTTAAAAAATTTTGCCAGCACCTTTTTTGTGTGTTTCATGTGCATAGGGACCATTGAAGAGTGCAAGGCTCAGGAACACACAAAATAGCATATGCTCGGATGCAGCTCCTGGTGTGAATGAGCCCTCAGATTTGTGTGCCCTGAGAACTGCACTATTCTAAAGGGTGCCTTGACCAAAAAAAAGATTGAGAAACACTGTCCTAAGGCAATCATAAGTTCCCTGGATCAGCAATCAATGGTGTTATTACTTTTTAGTATTCTAACCAGGTATATTTTGTTAATGTAGAATCACATCTAGCTTTAAAAAAAATCAGTTGAATAGAACTAGCATTGGAGGAGGTCTATTTCACATTTTCAGAGCTCTTATTTTGAGGACGCTTTTCTGTATGCATGAGGTTAAACCAGGATGGGAGAGCTTCCGCTTGCCTGTCATTTGACAATAAGCCGGACGGGAAGCAGTTACTTACCCGCATTGTACACGCATGATTGTATAAATGCAATAAACTCTATTATTTAGCTGCAATAAAAATAACCAGCAGTAACTGCTCAAAAAAACCCCCTCTACATTGGGGCTATTGACATAGAATCCATGAAAAATAATCAGTTATACACAACATCTTGTTCCAACAACTATATTGTAGCATTGAAGCATTTTGTGGTATTCCACTTCTTCAGGACCAGGCTCTAATATGAAAACACATATGTAACAGATAATATACCTTTGTTTTCAATAAACAAATAAAAATATGCAGGGACATAAAACACATAAAAGACTAAAAGTGATCGCGCCATATAATAAGGAAATGCATCAAAAATTAATAATAGTAACAAAACTAATAATAGCAACAAACAGTAATAATAATAACAAACAAAAATAATGGTTATTACATTCGCTACAAACAACTGCTGCAAGGGTGGACCTCATAGGATTGAGCCCTTACACACCCAGAGAAGCTGATTCTCCTTTACATGTAAAATTTGGAAGGGCTGTGGTGGGAGTATGGGAGGTACAGTATATCAACAAAAGGTGGGGGGATTCTGTGTTTTTGAGGACTATATTACCCAATTTAAATCCTGAAGAGTAAAATTATGAAAATTTGCTCTCTTAAGTGTATTTTTTATTTTTCCAGTATGTGGTCCTGTTTTATAAATTAAATCAAGAGAAATCATGTTATGGTCACCCACATTTATTTTATATGAACATTTGTAACAAGCTATGTGTAGCGGGTGCCCCAATATTTCTGCAGCTTTTGCTAAATACACAGGCTCTTCTAGAAGGGACAAATGTACCTGTCAGCCCCTGCGGATTGATTTCTCCCCCTCCTACTTGTTTCACAGACTGAGTTTAATGTAATCTGTGTAGAGAGACACAGACACACAGAAGGATCAAATTACACTGCCTCTGGTGTGCTTCTAGGAGTATAGAGAGAAACAGCCAATAAAAGAAGCAGTTACAGGAGCCAATCGACTGGACTTTAACAAGCTGCAAGAAGTAGCCGCAAAGCATTCTGGAATATGAAGTCCCTTTACCAGACGGCCCCATAGTTTTTTATGAAGTTTGGAACTACAATCCCATGCATGCTCTGATAGAGAGGAGGGGAGAGACTCCATCTTCATTGTCTGAGGAAAATTCAGTGAAAGCGTGGGAGAGGAAGAGGAAAGACCTAAGAGAGGGGTGCTGTCTCTTGGGTCTCTCCACTGTGCAATCTTAGGCCTCTGGGACCAGTCGGGACATCCAGCTTGAGAGAGAGAGAGGATCCCAGGTGCACATCCAGGCGCACCTGCACTGACAGAGAAGCGTTCCAGTGTGAGGTGACCGTTCGCCACAAGGAAAGCATGCCTATACCAAGAAGTTAATTTGGGTCTTGATTGATCACATGATTGGTGGAGAAGGTTGTGCCCATTTGCAGGAAACAAGGACACTGCACAGACGGAGTTATATTGAACCCCGTATACAGACATCATTGCTAGTAGTCATCTTTCTGATACTTGTAGTGCCTCAGGATACAAGGCCATTTAGATAGAAAGACACTGTATATAGATGACATTGTCCTTTCACCCTGCTAAGGAAAATCTTGCATTCTTCATGATCTGGGCCAGTTATGTTATTTAGGCCTGCTATCCAAGAATTTAAGTGCACCAACGAGAGTGGCTAGCTGAAAATGCCAAGACGTATTTAACTTCAAAAGGACTGAAGTTACTATTGCCATACGGCCTCACACACACACACATATCCAGGGCTCTGTATATGCAGTGGGTGTGCGGGACCGCTTATCTGGAAAGTTAAGATATTGACTGTTGATATGACTACAGTGTTTGTTATTGGGCCTGTGGTGCCAGGAGACAGAAGAGAGGGATCTGACATGGAGAGGGTAATTTTTCTGCTCTCCTCCTGTCTGGATTCATAGAGCCAAAGTTGAGTAAGGGAAACCAATCTGGTACAGATTGCCATTTTTGTGACTTTATTATTATTAAAGTGTTTGCTCTGCTCTTGGGGTTATTCAAAGGTTCTGAATCCCCTGAAAGCAGCCTAAATGTACTGTTGAGCTATATTGCTTATAACTTCAGTTAATGTTCTTCTATTGTATTCCTTGAGCATATTGCCAGTGATTATTACTTATCCACAGAAATACTACAGTAAAGACAATTTCTGTGTTTTATAATAACATGTGTATTTCTCGTTAATCCTTGCACTCACACTATTGCCAGGTGTGCCAGCGGGACTGGGACAGTTCTTTAGGGTTGAGAGGCATCGTAACGGACTGAACATACTTAAGCGGCTCCTGCAGGGGTAGGGCTACATATGCATTGTTTCAGATTAACAGATCAAGCAGAACACAGTTGAAGCTTCCATAAACTGTCCTATAAAATTGTCTAGTAATACGTTTACAGGATTCTACACTTTTGTTGTTCTGGTAGTGCCATAACACCAGTCAATTTTAGGGTATTTAAAATCTCCCTTTTATTTTTATCGTCCCAGCCCATGCAGCCCTTTCTGGCTGTGTGAAGGTGCCCATACATGTATCAAAATTTGGCTGGTTCAACAAGGACTGGCCAAATATCGATACATGTATGGGCAGGCTGGTTGTACAGAAGTTGATTTACTGCCTGTTCTTGGGTTCTTCCCAAATGATCAGTGCTGCTGGCAATACTAATCGGTGTGTTCTGACAGCAGGGAAGGCCGTGGGAGTGATTCCCCCCTCCACCCAGATAGTGTGGATTGGGGTGTCATTTTTTTGTTTAACCCATTGGTTAAACAGAAATAAGTGATTAATATATGCCCAGCCCAAGGAAGAGAGTGTTTTCCACCTCATTAATACTGGGGGGTAATGCTATAAAATACTCCGGTAAAATGCTTACACATTTGTATGTAATTCCAGCAGCAGTTCCTCAGCTTCATTACACTATCCATCAACAAGATTATCTCACACTTCTCACACAGATACTGTCACGCAACTGGTGGTGGAGTCTATCTTATGCAGGAAGCGACCACTCTTGCGGCCCTGGTTCAAGGTTCCCTGGTAGAGCAGACAGGGAGCGCAGGAGCTCAGGGGGGCACGAGGGCTGGACAGGATCACTGGTGGTGGTGTGAGAAGTCCAGTGAAACTCGTGCAGGTAGCGGGTGGTTGTGCAGACTGGGTCGGCAATGGGCTGGCAATGCGGTACACGGGGTTCAGGCAGAAGAGTTGTCAGGTGCAGGCAGGGTCATTAACGGGCTGGCAGCAGAAGTACACAGGGATCAGGCAGAAGAGTTGTCGTGGGCAAGCTGGGGGCTGATGCAGGCAGAAATCAACAGGGTCAAGGTCAAGCCAGGTCACAGGAACAGATACTCAGGAAATAAGGTTGCTCAGGAACACTCACACACTGTAGAATGGACAGCACTGGCTGTTGGGCATTGTGAGCTTAAATGGAGCCGTTTGGCGCTGTTTCCAGCACGTGCATGCGCATGGGTGCGATCGTGAGCGTGAAAGCGCACAGGCGCGAGCACAAGCGCCAAAACCTTTTAGAAACCACTCTTTTTCTAACAGATACAAGACAGGGAGAAGGTATAACTAGAGGTCATTAAGTTAACAATTGTTAATAAAAAAACAGGGTCAGACAAGGCCAACAATACCAAAAAATGTAGGACTCATAGGCCTGCCTGTATTTTATCTGAATTAGGACAGTTCTGGCTAACCTACCCCCTTTAGAAAAAGCTAATTCTATCTTATTTAATATCTAATTCTATCTTCCCGCCTGGCCATTTTTGCACTATGGACTGGGCAGGAAGGTGTTAAAGCATTGCTGTTCTGGGAGGACATCATATGACATCCTCCCATAATGGGCCCCTCACGTGGGCATGCAGTAGCACGATCTGTCATCGGCTGTGTTCACCGGACACCACCGATAACTGATCACTGTATCGCCCCGCTGCCAGACCATGTGATCACTGTGACCAATCACAGCAAATCACATGACAATTGTAAACAATAGATGGCTTCCTTTCCTTGCTACCTGTGATTGGCCACAGTGATAACATGGTACAGACAGGGCCAATCACAGCCCATCTGTACCACGTGATTAGCTTTGGCCAATCCAGCTAATCACAACAAAAGACATTGAATGAACCAGTTTCATTTAGTAAAAATACCAAATTCATTAGTATAAGCAACCATAATGTGTAAAAAAAATCCTAACTGGTGACACAAGATGATGCACCCCTCATGTGTGCTCCTTGTACTGTGTTATGTAGTGTGATCAGCTTCAGCTCCTCTGTGTCTCGGCAACATGTGTCAGCTTTGTGGAAACAAGAGCTAGAACTAGACCCATTCATTTGACACGATCTGCTGCACCTGTAGGATAAACAAGGTTCTGTGATTTACACAATGAAGCCCAGGACTTTGAGGATCTTGCAGGATCCCTATAATCACCCAATGTGTGTTTGACCATTTAGTGGTCTTATTTTCTGGTAAATTTGGGATTTCTGGAAGGTTTTGAACTATCCCTGCTGACACATCCACTAGACAAGTGCAGAGCGAAAAAATTAGTTTAGTTTCATTTTGATTTGTTATTTACATAAATTTGTTTAGTTAGATTAGTTTCATTTGTTTAATTAGTTTTTGGAATTCATATCATTTATTCGTTTTCAAATTCAAATCGTTTTCAAATATGAACAGTTTTCCAAATTCCAAGGGGAATGGGGTGGAGTGGAAAATGTAGGAATAGAATGGAAAAAGATATAATGCAATAAAGGGGAATATAACAGAAAATGAAAGAATATAATGTGGGGGCGTGGAACAGAACTGTTTTACTCTGTTGTATTCTATTCTTTTGTTTTCTGTTATATTCCTTTCTAGTCTATTGTTTTATTTTCTGTTCTATTCCTTTGTTTTCTATTCCATTTTGTTTTCTTTGGAAATTGAAAAAAAATTCTAATTCAAGGATATTTCGAATTCAGATTTGAAAACTATTCGAATTTGAAAATTTCAAATTTGAATTAAAAAAGTATTCAAATTCGAAAAGTATTTGAAATTGATTAAAAAATGACTTGAATTAGAATTTCGTCCAAATTTTCTTTTTCTGTATTTTGGACTAGTTTAAATTTGGTGCTACTGTAATTCGGATACATCCAAATTTCTGAAAAACAAAAATTTGTCTGAATTTTAATTCAGAACGAAACGAACCGCATATGTCTAACATCCACATTGAAAGATTTTTCTTCCTTATGAACTACATTTAATGATATTGGTGCTTTTGGTTCTATTGGGGACTTTTATTTATTTGTGCACAGATATATATCGTTATATTGTGTTTCTCTCAATCGTTTATTCACCTATCTGTGTTATTTACAGTCATTGGTGATTTATGCACATTGAATTTTGTCACTTTATGTTAATGAATATATTTAAAGTCATCAGTGCTGCACATTTGTCTTTCCATCTTTAACTTTACAAAACAAGTCTAGCTCAATGTGACTAACTACTTCTAACTATAAAACTAACTAACTCCAAATTTACTCACAGCCACATTCTAAAAATCGATCTAGCTCTGTAAAGCAAAAATCGCTTTCTTGCTATCCTTTCTGCAGCTGCTTCAGTCCGGTCCCATGCTGAGCTGTCAGCGGGAGCTTCTGTGTGTAGGTGTGTGCAGGAGAGGCAGCCAACAACGGTGGGTGATGTCACTTCCCAGGTATTTCCCAGTCATTGTTGGCTGTCTCCTGCACACAGCATCCACCGGATCAGCTTCAGAAAAGGTATGTATAGTGATTTTTACTTTACAGGGTTAGATAGATTAGTTTTAGAATGTGGCTGCAAGTAGTTTTAGAGTTAGATAGAATTTGGCTGAACTTCTACTTTAAACTAAATCTGGCTAGGATAAACAACAAGTACTCAAATTATATATTGTAAAAGGCCTTCTCAGAATTTATACAAATAACTAAGCAGAGGGAACCTCCCAATGTTCTACGGGTCTTTGGTTGCTTTCAAAATATCAGATAACTGAAAATAATTGCTGTATATTTTTTAACAGAGATCTTTCTGGTATAAATCTAGTTTCATCCTCTGCTATCACATTGGCAGCAAAAACTCTTAACTTTTAGCTAAAATATAAATCACAATTTTGTTATCACAGTTAAAGAGAGGTATACGAAGACAGGGATTCCATAGTTATCCCATTCTGGTATCAGTGTAATAACTGCACAAATTAATTGGGGAGTTCTTTATTCTCTAAATAGTTTGAGTTACTGTATATAGCTTTGGAAGCTGGCCACATCCTAATCACAAGTTTGTAAAATTAAAATAAGTATCCATGGAAAGCAAGCTGGAAAGCTATATAACTTTCTTTAATACCAAGAATTTTAGGAAATCTTTAGATTAGCCCGGACAGAGAAAATGAGGACCAGAAAAAAAAATGTCAGCACCGGTTTAGTATTGAAAGTAATTCCTTAAATGAGATTTTGTTTTGGATTTCTCTTGGCAAGATTAAACTAACAAAGCTAAAAACTAAGACTAAAACTAAAGACTAAAAAGCATAGGACCAATTATGTTTCTAAAATTCCAAAAGTTTGTGAGGCTGGCAGACTGTAATTCCCGATCTCTAACTAAAAAGAAAAATAAAACGTTTTTTTCGCTGTCCTAATAATTTGGAGTATTTCATATGAAAAACTTTTTATTCAAAGCGTGATATGCATTTGTAAACGTATAATTCAACTCTTCTAATTGGACATCTTTTTTGTTTTTCTTGTATGCTATAAATGAAATAATCTCCCCATGGAGAAATGCCTTACTTTGTTGCCAAAACAATGAAAGATTATTTATGTAATCCTCATTAAAAATGTTTATTTCTTTCCACTTCTTGACCAAAAAGTTATGAAAAGATTAATTTAATTTTAAATAAAAAGAAAACCCTTTGTGAATATGAAACCATTTTGCACTTTGTTAATATGAAAAAGTGTTGAATTGCTGCATGATTAGAAAAAAATGATATACTTTTTTTTAAATCGATCCCATAAAAAACTGATTAGTTTATAAAGGTGTTATGTGTCATTGATCAATATTTTGTATTCAGTACTTTCATTCTAAATGTAGGTACACCAGGATCATACATTTCTGAGTACTAAGGTTAAAAATCAGACGCCTTTCTTTTCAAAATAATTTTAGCTACCCATCTTCTTTCCCTGTCATGCAAAAGTATCCGAATTCTCGATCCTTAATGTGTATTTATTTTTTTTATTTCCAGATAGTAGTGAAAAACAAACACAGGTTCTAATCCTTCTTCACTTTAACCCAAACTAAAAAATGCATTTTACAAGGTTATAATTATCTACAACTATTGTTTTTCTGAATTGTTTAAAATAATACAACTAACCGTAGGATGCTCTCTGAAGTTTGTGATAAATCATTGTTCAGGTAATAAAAAAAATGTATTTAGTATTTATATGTGATGAAATTAGCTTTTTAAAATACTACTTTCTAGTTCATAAATACATTCATTAGCTCTGATTTGCCAAATGTGTGCCATTCTAAACTTTACCTCTACATTTTAGAAGGAAATTAAAATGTAGAAAATTAATTGGCTGAAAAAAACATAGGTTCACTGGTTTGGTAAGCCATGTAAATCATTAGCTAGTCAAACGCTTCTATTTGTGGGTTCCACTTGCTAGGGTACTTCCAGTTGTGGCCAGTATACTGGTTATTGAAATAACTGAATTACAAGTATCCTTGAATTATCAATTTTTGATCCTCTTGAATATCTGTACATACATATATCTGTTGTAAATGCAGACAGCTGTGCTTCATGAATTGTATGATTTTTTGAAGATTGGACAAATCTGATATATATATATACATATATATTGTGGAGAGGTGACCCTGTGTCACGCTGTGGATTAGCAATATATGCCTGATTATGGCAGAAGCAGGCATACTAATTACACAGGATTAGATTAACAATAGAGAAGATGCGCCACCTAACTATAATGAAATTAAAATATTGAAAATTACCTGTGTATATGGTGAAATAGTGTATATATTAGTGAAAAAACCTACATATGTATGCCCAAATATAGCAGTGTATGAAAAGGTATATATATGTGTATATATAATTATATACACACAGATATATATATCTAAACTAAGTGTGTCTGGTCGCTGCTCCTAACAGTAGAGAAAATTACAGAACTGATTTTTAGAAGATATTAGGGCACAGACCTATTTAAAAGTGGTGTTTTGCATCCGAACAATTTCCACTTATTCAAAATCATATCATATAAATTATCACATTTAACATGAATAAAAATTCAATCAATAAACCATAGATGGGTGACATAGACCCTGTGTGAAAATATAAAAGTGATTAAATGGCAAAAAAAATATATATCATAAAAAATGTCCTAAAAAAATAAAAGTGAAATATTACTAAACCAATATGTGAATTTTGCACAATTATATAATAAGTTTAGAATAGATCATAAAGTCCATTTTCTTGAAATGTGTTTCAGCAATATAAAAGAATATATATATAGTCCAAAATCCTAAATCGATAGGTATAGATTCCAACCACCAGTGCTTGAGGTATTGATGTCCACAGACTATTTCACCCGCACAGTGAACCACCGACATACAGCCACTCAATATGCACTCACCAGAAATATCTAGCCCCCATGGGAGCACACAGCAAAAGGAATCTCTCCATACACCAATAAATTCAATGGACAATAGGGTCCTGGTTCTCTGAATGTGATTCCTCTGACCCCCACACACTATTAGGCGTCTTCTTCTGGGATAACTCCAATCATAAAACCAAAAAAAGCCACAATAGTGTAACACCGTTTTAAAAAAAATTAAAATTCCTTATGAAACCCGACAATGGTTATGCTCACATTAGATAAAATATTACAAACGCCTCTCTCAAATTAAGAATGCAGTTCGGAGTCAGAGGAAGACGCAGATTCGTCCAGAGCCAGGACGGGTGAGATACAGGAAATATCCCCACGCAGGGTCCCGAACTTCATTCTTAATTTGAGAGAGGCGTTTGAAATATTTTTTCTAATGTGAGCATAACCATTGTCGGGTTTCATAAGGAATTTTAATTTTTATTAAAACGGTGTTACACTATTGTGGCTTTTTTTGGTTTTATGATTGGAGTTATCCCAGAAAAAAAACGCCTAATAGTGTGTGGGGGTCAGAGGAATCACATTCAGAGAACCAGGACCCTATTGTCCATTGAATTTATTGGTGTACGGAGAGATTCCTTTTGCTGTGTGGTCCCATGGGGGCTAGATATTTCTGGTGAGCGCATATTGAGTGACTGTATGTCGGTGGTTCACTGTGCGGGTGAAATAGTCTGTGGACATCAATCCCTCAAGCACTGGTGGTTGGAATCTATACCTATCAATTTGGGATTTTGTACTATATATATATTATTTTACATTGCTGAAACACATTTCAAGAAAACTGACTTTATGATCTATTCTAAACTTATTATATAATTGTGCAAAATTCACATATTGGTTTAGTAATATTTCACTTTTATTTTTAGGACATTTTTTATGATATATATATTTTTTGGCATTTAATCACTTTTATATTTTCACACAGGGTCTATGTCATCCATCTATGGTTTATTGATTGAATATTTATTCATGTTAAATGTGATCATTTATATGATATGATTTTGAATAAGTGTAAATTGTGTATATGCAAAACACCACTTTTAAATAGGTCTGTGCCCTAATATCTTCTAAAAATACTAATTACACACCTGTGGGCTGGGTTCATAAACTTTCCTGGGACAGAACTCAGGGCTCCCACTTGGAGACAGCTCTACCCAAGAGACAGGATATCTTGGCATCCCAGTCTTAGTCCATAAGGTTCCATATTGATTTGGCCCACTCTTTGCAGCTATAACTCTTCTGGGAAGGCTGTCCACAAGGTTTAGGAGTGTGTCTATGAGAATGTCTGACCATTCCTCCAGAAGCTCATTTGTGAAGTCAGGCACTGATGTTAGATGAGAAAGCCTGGCTTGCAGTTTCTGCTTTAATTCATCCCAAAGGTGTTCTTTCGAGTTAAGGTCAGGGCTCTGTGCCGACCAGTCAGGTTCCTCCACCCCAAACTCACTCATCAATGTCTTTATGGACCTTGTTTGATGCACTGGTGCACAGTCTTGTTTGAACAGGAAAGGGCCATCCCCAGACTTTTCCCACAGAGTTAGGAACACGAAATCAACCAAAATGTCTTGACATGCTGACACCTTAAGAGTTCCCTTTACAGGAACTAAGGGGCAAGCCCAACCCTTGAAAAACAACCCCACACCATAATTCCCCCTCCACCAAATGATTTGGACCAGTGCACAAAGGTCCATAAAGACATGGATGAGCAAGTTTGGGGTGGAGGAACTTGACTGGCCTGCACAGAGTCCTAACCTCAACCTGATAGAACACTTTTAGGATGAAATAGAGCGGAGACTGCGAGCAAGGCCTTCTCATCCAACATCACTGCCTGACCTCACAAATGCGCTTCTGGAAGAATGGTCAAACATTCCTATAGAAACACTCCTAAACCTTGTGGACAGCCTTCCCAGAAGAGTTGAAGCTATTATAGCTGCAAATTTTGGGCCAACTCAATATTGAATCGTACAGACTAAGAGTGGAATGCCATTAACGTTCATGTGCGTGTAAAGGCAGGCACCCCAATACTTTTGACAATATTATATATATAGGAATAATAATTGTTACAGTTCCTTCCTCCTCTCACCACTTATTATCAATGTCCTTACTGAATTCCCTAGAGGAATGATTGGAGAATTCAAGGAGTGCTGCTTAATGGGCATGTTTCTCTTCAACCAAACCCTGTAGTGATGGCTGTAGAAAAAAAAATGGTTGACAATCTTTGACCTCTTTGAGGAATGGTCCGCAAAAAGATCTTTTAAATACAGATAAAATATGGTGAACTGAGTCTCCTGCAGTCTTCTTACATGACGACACCATTGGTGAGAGTGCCCTGCTATTTTCTCTGGCTCTGTCCATACCTGTCTCAGAATTTTGTATTTTGCATATGTGTGTACTGTACACAATATAGAATAAATAAAAATCTGAAGCCCACGGGAACTGTTGGGTAGTTTAAGGTTTAATGTTCTAGGGTCTAGTGAAAGCAGTTTTTTGTATAATATTTATTTAAACGACAACTTGGGTCAACATATACAGTGCAAAATTACAATTACTTAGACAGGACGAAGGTACGTTTCTCTACTCACCAAAGCCAATGGTATATAATGTAACCTTTATTAGGACTTTTTAATAAAATGTAGATATGACTGTACATAAGGGAGGGTTTGAGTTTTATTGAAATATAAGAGGACATAAGCAATGGTGGGTATTGCTTAGAACAGTAGAAATGCAAAAGAAAAGGATATCCCCCCCCCCCCCATCATTCTCTATGCTGCTATGCAACTACTTTGTATAGCCTCAAGGAGATTTCTATCAGATATCTTCCCCGCCAGACAATCTTGGTCTTAATAAGCCATAAAAGGAAGTAGATGGTATCCACTTTAACCAGTCATGGCTATTATCATATGACTTACTGTGGCTTTGGCACAAAAAAAAGCCTCCTTTAAAAAAAATGGAAAATATATACAATAGAGTTAAAACAAAAGATAAACTTTAATACTAGTAAGTTTCCTCCGTAGGAACTAAGGTTCAGCTAATCTGGCTATGGAAAGTCTGTGCAGATAGTTGCTGTACTCCCTGTATTTATTCAATCCTCATAAACTGTTCATTGCAGAGTGCTACCTCATTCCACAAATTAACCAAAGCTCCCTCCCCAGAAAGACCATGTGTGACCCCAAATGAATAAAAGTGCTCCCAAAATGCAAAACCCTACATGTTTTGCATGTTTCGTTAGCTCATGAAAGAAGAAATGAAAAAGTGGGGGTCTAAACTATCCCCACGTGGCAGAAATTAAAATGGTGGCTTCTCCTCTATTCCTTCTATTTATAATGTTTTTTTAAAGATAGCTGCCATGCTAGCAGTGTGATGATGTTATCACACAAGCTGTGTGGTGACGTCACAATGTTCCCGACGTCATGACACGCATGAGCATTAAACAGTATTGCCATTGCCATCTTGTGGAAGGAAGCCAGAAGGCAGGCTCCCTGAAGAAATATATAATTTTATATACATATAGGAGGTTCTTCTGACATGTATATAGGGAATAATCATTTAGGCAATCTTTTAAAGGGGAATCATGCATTATTTTCTCAACATATCTATGATTGTCTATATTTTTTCTACTGTATTAGTCAGAACACTTTCATTATTATTTATTGCCTTCAATTATCCATTACAAGCAGTCTTTACGATAATCTATAAAAAAGGTTTCAGAATGCAAACTAAAGAGCTCATTAATTATATACAAAGGGCAAATAAGTAAAGCCCTCATTCAATCCGTGAGGCACGTGAATTGAGGTGAAAAATTCATCTTGCCTCATTTTTTAGCAAACACTTGTCCAGGTCCCCCTTTCTTGGTCCCAACTGTATTTGTTTGATGACCCAGAATTTAAGATGATTTGTCTGCATCTATGAAGTAGACCCATAGTAGTATCCTTGGGGTACAGTTGTGAATATTCTCACTGAATACCTGGGTGCACAACACCAACCCAAGAATAGATTTGTGTACATTGGTGCACATAATATGCCCATGGTGGTCCCTTTCCTTTGCTTGAATATTTTGTAGCCTTTTGTAGGAACTTGCAGCCTGCTTGAATGTGAACAACATTTGTATGTATTTCACTAGCAAGATCCAACATGATTGTATTATTTTTCTGGATCTGACAATTATAAGAGATTCTAGTGGAATTATTCATACTACAGTGTATTGCAAGCCTACTTCCAACAATGCCCTGCTTCACTTAAATAGCCACCACCCGATGCATTTCAAGCTGAGAGTGCATTAATGGAGAAACCTTTTTGCTAGGAGGAGCTATAAAATGTATGATCTTAAAAAATCTTACCAGAAGGTGAAGGGCGTCCCAAGACAGTGTCTATTGGGTCAAAAACAGAGGAAAATAGACACTCAGGAGGGTATGAAAATTATTGGGAAATACTCTAACCAATCGGGCCATATTTTCATTATGAAACTATATTGGAACATCTTGCATGATGATAAAGATCCGTGCAGTGTCCTTCCCAAAAATCCTATGATTACGTATAGGAGGGGGAGGACTCTGAGAGATCTACTCATGCACAGTCCCTTTGATAAAGCCCTGGTACAATGTTCACTGCCCACCTGGCTACCTGAGCAATCCAAGGGTTGCTTCAAATGTGGTCACTGCAAGGCTTGCACTTATATTCCCACAAAAAAAGGAATTCCTGAATCCAAAATATGGTGCAGTGATCCAAATGAACTCATTTTTCAATTGCAGGTCAAAGGGGGCGATTTATGCTGCAAAGTGCCCATGCCTGCAACTATATGTGGGAAAAACAATTTGTCAGTTTCGACGTTGTGTCTTAGAACACATTAACGATATCACGTTGAAGAAGGATAGACCACTTGCAAGACACATGTGGCAAAAAATTCTGGGTCAATGAACAACTACAGTTGGGACCAAGCAAAGGGGACCTGGACAAGCGTTTGCTAAAAACAGAGGGCACCAGACTATGGATTCCAATGGGGGTAGTGTTTTTTTTTTTTGTAAAAGCATGTGATTAGAGCCAGAGGCTCTAATAGGCTTCAAAAAAGGGTGGGCTCGGGGTGAAGAGTAGTGTTGAGCGAACCCGGACTGTAACGTTCGGGTCCGTACCGAACTTTCGGGTGTCCGTGGCACGGACCCGGACCCGGACATTTCAAAAATCGTTCGGGTGTGATGAGAAGTGGGGCTCGGGTGGGAAAAAACTTCGGATAATCTCGGAGACCGAGATTAGTGTACGAAAATGTTTTTTTTTTTTGTGATGGGGGTAACCTTAGGTATCAGACCACGGGAGACAAAAATCGTTTGCGAACAGGTCCAGGGGAAACGAACCAGGGTTGACATCAACAAGTAACTGGGTCTTAAAAAACGGTGTACACAGAACGTTCACCAGATAGGAAGAAGTTGCACTATAGCAATTACACAAGATTCTGTGTTGCAGCTTTGACTGTTTAACAAAAAGGGTGTATATCAACGTCCGTACCCGTGAAA
>BLSH010222068.1:142252-158922 GCA_018402905.1 Glandirana rugosa | reverse complement strand
TCCCCCCAGCAACGCTCCAGTGATGCCCACGAGCTGTGTTGGGTGCCACCCTGCTGCGATTCCTTCTCCTCCTCCTCATCTTCCTCGTCCTCCTCGTACTCCAGAACTGTGCCCTGGCTTGAATATTTTTGACCTGGCCTATGCTGGTGCAGGAACCCACCCTCCGAGCCACTTGCGAATGACTGGCCTGATAATCGTGGAAATGACCCCTCTTCCTCAGCCTCATCCTCCTGTGCCACATCCTCTTCCATCATGGCCCGAAGTGTTTTTTCAAGGAGACATAGAAGTGGGATAGTAACGCTGAGAACAGCGTCATCGGCACTGGCCATGTTGGTGGAGTACTCAAAACACCGCAATACGGTACACAGGTCTCACATGGAGGCCCACTCGTTGGTGGTGAAGTGTTGCTGTTCCGCAGAGTGACTGACACGTGCGTGCTGCAGCTGAAACTTCACTATTGCCTGCTGCTGCTTGCACAGTCTCTCCAGCATGTGCAAGGTGGAGTTCCACCTTGTGGGCACGTTGCATATAAGGCGGTGAGCGGGAAGGCCAAAGTTCCGCTGCAGCGCAGACAGGCGAGCAGCAGCAGGGTGAGAACGCCGAAAGTGCGCACAGACGGCCCGCACATTATGCAGCAGCTCTGACATATCCGGGTAGTTTTTTAGAAAATTCTGTACCACCAAATTCATCACATGCGCCAGGCAAGGGATGTGCATCAAACCGGCTCGGCCCAGAGCCGCTACGAGATTTCGGCCATTGTCGCACACCACCAGGCCGGGCTTGAGGCTCAGTGGCAACAACAACTCATTGGTCTGTTGTTCAATGCCCGTCCACAGCTCCTGCGCAGTGTGAGGTTTATCCCCCAAACATATCAGTTTTAAAACAGCCTGCTGTCATTTCCCCCTGGATGTGCTGAAGTTGGTGGTGAAGGTGTTACGCTGAGCGGATGAGTAGGTGGTCGAGGAGGAGGAAGCGCAGTAGGAGGAGGAGGCAACAGGAGGCAAAGAGAAATGCCCTGAAATCCGCGGTGGTGGAAGGACATGCGGCAAATGGCTAGCCGGCTCAGGCCCACCCGCCACTACATTTGCCCAGTGTGCAGTTAGCGAGATATAGCGTCCCTGCCCGTGCTTACTGGTCCATGTATCAGTGGTTATGTGGACCTTGCCACAGATGGCGTTGTGTAGTGCACACTTGATCTTGTCCCCGACTTGTTTGTGCAGGGAAGGAATGGCTCACCTGGAAAAGTAGTGGTGGCTGGGAACCACGTACTGTGGGACAGCCACCGCCATCAGGTTTTTTAAACTGTCTGTGTCCACCAGACGGAATGACAGCATTTCAAAGGCCAGGAATTTTGAAATGCTGGCATTCAGGGCCAGGGATCGCGGGTGGGTAGGGGGGTACTTCCTCTTTCTCTCCAGTGTTTGGGAGATGGACAGCTGTAAGCTTCCATGGGAACATGTGGAAATGCTTGGGGACGGTGGCGGACATGGTGGCGTTGTTGACATATCGTCTGTTTGCTGGGTGGCAGGTGACACTGTCACTCTAGAGGTGGAGGAAGAGGCCGAGGCAGCAGCAGAAGAGGAAGCAGGAGGAGGTTGAGACCTTTCTTGGATTTTGAGGTAATTATTCCAATGCAGCTTGTGCCTTGAATTTAGGTGCCTGGTCATGGGGGTTGTGCTCAGGTTGAGAACATTTATGCCCTGGCTCAGGCTATCATTGCACAGCTTGCAAACCACTCGTGTCTTGTGGTCAGCACATTGTCTTTGAGCTGCCTTTGGTGTGCTAGGTCCCTGGGTGCGGTGGGTAGTAGCAGGCCTACTGTCTAGGGGACGCTCGCTCCCCTTTTGCAACCTGCTTCCTCTTTTGCTGTGCTGGTGCCTCTGTGCGACCACCACCTCTTCCTCCAAACTCCACACGTCACTCGCATGACACTCATTCCATGTGGGGTCTAGGACCTCATCATCCTCCACATCATCTTCCACCCACCCTTCACCACTGCCCTCCTTATCAGTCTGCACACTGAGGCAAGCTGCAGCAGTTGGCACCTGTGTTTCATCATCATCAGAAATATGCTGCGCTGGTGTTTCCATGTCCTGCAACAGAAGTGGTTGGGCATCGGTTCACTCAATGTCTTCCACTTCTGGGGCAGCGCTATGTGGATGGCCCACGGAAAGCACACCAGGAGAGTCATCAAAAAGCATAAGAGTCTCTTGCACGACTTGGGGCTGAGACTGCTTGGCTAATTTAAAAGGGGCTGAGGTGAAAGACAGATGGCCATGGGGTTCAGGTGCCAACTCTGAGCTTTCATCAAGGGACCGAGAGGGAGACAATGTGAAGGAACTGGAGGCATTATCAGCCACCCAATCTACTATCGCCTGTACTTGTTCTGGCCTCACCAATCGTTGAGGGGCATTCTGGCCTACCATATACCGGTGAAGGTTCTGTTGGCTACCTGAGGAAGGTGTTTCCCTTGTCCGTGTAGCTGGCACATCTCGACCACGTCCTGTCCTTCCAACAGGGGGTTCACCAACACCAACAACACCAGCAGCACCAGCATCACCAGCAGCACCATGACCACGTCCTTTATTTGCTCTCCTCATTGGGCCCGCAAATGTACTATGTAGCCCTATGTAAGTATTCATTAATACCAATTAATGCCTTTTTTTTGGACAACACCAATGTAGCCGGACTTTTTATTTTGGTGCAAGAAATGCACTGCTCACACCAACAGCTGGAAGCTCTCCTTTTAGAACTAGGAGATGATTTTTGAACAATAAATAATCTGTCACTTACAGCAACAGCTGGAACCTGGCCCCATAGGAGTAGGCAATGGTTTTTGAACAATAATCTGTCCCTCTAAGCAAAAGCTGGAAACTCTCCCTTTAGAACTAGGAGATGATTTTTGAACAATAATGTGTCACTTACAGCAACAGCTGGAACCTGGCCCTAAAGGAGTAGGCAAAGATTTTTGAACAATAATCTGTCCCTCTAAGCAACATCTGGAAACTCTCCCTTTAGAACTAGGAGATGTTTTTTGAACAATTTTTGAACACTTACAGCAACAGCTGGCCCTATAGGAGTAGGCAATGATTTTTGAACAATAATCTGTCCCTCTAAGCGGAAGCCTCTACCTAGTACAGTCAGATCGTTGTGTAATGCAGGGTTTGATCTGCAATCTGTCACTCAAAGCAGCAGTATGTGAAATCTCAAATTACTCCCACAATCTGATCCTTGTGTACGATCCCACAATCTGTTCGTTGTGTACGATCGTAATGATTGTTGTGTTAGGCAGGGTTTGGTCTGCAATATGTCACTCAAAGCAGCAGTATGTGATATCTCAAATTACTCCAACAATCTGATCGTTGTGCACGATTGTAGCGATCGTTGTGTTATGCAGAGTTTGATCTGCAATCTGTCACTCAAAGCAGCAGTATGTGAAATCTCAAATTTCAGCAATCTGTCCCTCAGAGCAACAGCAGTAGTAATCTCAGGATGCAGGATCAGATGTTAAAATGTCTGCAATCTCTCCCTCACAAAAACGCCGGCAGCATCCTCTCCCTACACTAACCCAAGAGCTTGTGACATGCAGCACTGTGACTCCAGCTTATAAAGAGGCTGGGTCACATGATGCACTGGCGAATCACAGCCATGCCATTAGTAGGCATGGCTGTGATGGCTGCTAAGGGCAAACCAGTGAAACGCTTGTTGATTGGCTGCCCTTCAGCTATTCAACATGCGTGATCAACTACCAGAACCCGAACCCGAACGTTTTTTGAAATGTACGTGTTCGGGTCCGGGTCCTGGACACCCGAAAGTTCGGTACGGACCCGAACGTTACAGTCCGGGTTCGCTCAACACTACTTATGAGCACAACTGTATATAATATATATATATATATATATATATATATATATTAGAATGAATTAAAATATATTTTCAATATTAATTTATTCATTTATATTTTGCCACACTTACAAAGTCTTTTTTAAACTCTTCCCGACCGGACTATAGACAAATGATGGCCGGGCAGTGGCTTCGTTATCCTGACTGGACGTCATATGACGTCTTCAGGATAACCCACGATCGTGCCGATCAGTGGTGTGGTGGGTCAGTCTGACCCACCGCATTACCAATCACGGTAAAGAAGCTCTTTACCATGTGATCAGCCGTGACCAATCATGGCTGATCACGATGTAAACAGAAAGAGCCATTTATCGGCTTTTCCTCTAGTCGCGTCTGCAGACACGAGTAGTGGAGAGCTGATCAGCGGCTCTCCTGACGGGGGGGTCTGTGCTGAGTGTTTATCAGTGCAGCCCCCCTCAGATCGCCACCCTAGACCACCAGGGAGCCAACTCTGGACCACCAGGGAGATGATCAGGGAGCCCACACTAGACAATCAGGTAAGGGGCATAATGCCCAACATGGCTGGCACTCAGTGCCAATTATAGATGCAATTATAGATGCCACCCTAGACCACCAGGGAATGGACACCTTACAGTGCCCTCTTTCAGTGCCACCTATCAGTGTCCACCAGTGCCCATGAGTGCCACCCATCAGTGCCCACCAGTACCCACCAGTGCCACCTATCAGTGCCTACCAGTGTCATCTATCAGTGCCACCTAGCAGTGCCCATCAGTGCCATCTATCAGTGCCACCTATCAGTGCCCATCAGTGTTGCCTATGAGTGCCCATCAGTGCCACTTATCAGTGCCCGTCAGTGCTGCTCATCAGTGCCACCTATCAGTGCCCACCAGTGCTGCATATAAGTGCCTCATCAGTGCCACCTCATTAGTGCCGCCTCATCAGTGCCAATCAGTACTGCCTCATCAGTGCCCATCAGTGTAGCCTATCAGTGCCCATCCGTGATGGAGAAAATGTACTTATTTATCAAGTTTTGTGACAGAAACAGAGAAAAACGTTAAAATAAAAACCGCAGAGGTGATGAAATACCACCAAAAGAAAGCTTGATTTGTCAGAACAAAATGATAAAAATGTAGTTTAGGTGCATGACCACGCAATTGTCATTCAAAATGCGACAGCGCTGAAAGCTGAAAATTGGCGTTGGCGGGAAGGGGGTAAGTGCCTGGTACTGAAGTGGTTAAATAAAGTATTATATCACAGCATTAAATAACAGGGTGTTATTTATTAACACTTTCAATCATCCAAAAACAAGTTTTCAGTGTTTTGTTCACTTGATGCTAAAATAAAATTGCAAAAAAAAGCAAATTGTAGACTTGCAGTCATCATATTTTATTTTAAAGGTTACTACATTATTCTTTCTAAACGAAGACCAAATTAGAAAGAGTTGCCTGGGAAATGCTAGGCAGTCACAATAAAGCAGACTAAGCCAGTTCAGAAAGGTTATTTAAAGTTTTAGTTACACCATATTTACAAATGATAAGTGATAGCTAGAAGAGAAGTTATTATTCTTCCAAAACAAAATAATGTCACTTTTTATTTAATTAGCAAATTCTAAATGTGCTGATAAAGGACATTTGCTTGAGACATGCATTGTATAGTGCAACAAATATAAATTAATTGACTATGGGAACATAATAATAGATGAACCATAAAACCACCACGTCTCATGGAACAAATAGACTGAATGCTTTGTAGGAGATTTTTAATAGTAGTTATATCATAATGGCTTTCACCTGTTTTGTTTTTTATGGTCGGTAATTAAATATATTATAAGAAACCAAAGAAGGGCAAATTTCTACCTAATATTTCAAGATGACCTTTTTTTAGTTCATTGACCCAGTTCAACACCTATTGAAATATATGGTTGGTTGGATTCCAATTAATTGTTGGGAATAGTTGGTGTGTGCTGTATAGTAGGGATTTTCTGATATTACTGGGGTAAAATATTTCCTTGTCAGCACAGAACTGTGATCACTGGGATTGGCTGATCCCATTACAGGATAAAGTATGCATGTTCCTATAAGGTTTAATTAATTTTAAATGTTAGATGGGGTCATATTAAGCTGAATCTGCACTCCAGGTTAATCTTTAAAAGTAAAAGTTTAAATGTGCTGCTATTTGCTGTATTAGCCAGAAAATCTATTTCTATGCCATCCTCTGGTTTAGTTTCACTTTGTTCCTGAATTCATAGTTAACCACTTCAATACTGGGCACTTTCACCCCCTTCCTTCCCGGACCAATTTTCAGCTTTCAGCGCTGTCACACTTTAAATGACAATTGTGCGGTCATGCAACACTGTACCCAAACAATATTTTTTCTTGTTAAAAGGTCTTTATTGAAGTTTAACATAAGAGATACAAACAGGGTGTGTAAAGCACACCTGATTCATATTGAACTATACATAGCAACACACCTGTTCAACGTAGAGTCCGGTCTGGTAGGAACAGAGAATGAGATATTAGCATATCAGATGGGACTGACAGGTGTATGGTGCGTACGCCTAAAATGCTAAGAAATAAACCTTTGAGGTCCGGACTTAGAATCCCAGGCACCCCTATTGGGATCTGACTGTGCCTGAGATGGAAGTCCAGATCCGAAACACACGAAAACATGGGATATAGGTCCAGTCTAGTTCCATTTGAATATTGGATATCGACAGGTCATAACTACAAAGTAAAGCACTGTGCAGTATGCTAGTTCTGCATTAACAAAATCAATAGGAAAGAGAACAAGGTGAGCATGGAGTAGTAAGATGTAGAGGGGAATGGAAGCGAGGGGAAGAAAGATAGAAGCAGGAAAGTAGAGAAGGATTGGGAGGAAGAGGTCATAGAGGTCCACCTGGGGGTCCTAGTGCCCCGCTCCACACCATGCTTTGAAATCAGAGGGGGTAAGTGGGGGGTGTCACCAGGGACAGAGGGTCTCAAGGTCTAGGGAGGGTGGAAGGAAATGGTCTATCCACGGTGTCCAGACTCGTTCAAAATTGGAGGGCTGTTCCTTATCCAACTCTTCCATTTTAGCATGGAGAAGGAATTTAGTCATCCTAGATTTGGTTTCAGTTATAGATATGTTAGGTTTTCTCCAGGCTTTAGCTATGGTTTGTCTGGCTGCTGTCAAGAGGGATAGAAAGAGTTTGAACTGCGGACAGGATAATACTTCAGGCTTCAAGCTTAAGAGGGCTTGGGCTGGGTCTGGTGATAGGGGCCCAAACAATATTTTTATCACACAAATAGAACTTTCTTTTGGTGGTATTTAATCACCTCTGGGTTTTTTTATTTTTTGCACAACAAATTAAAAAAGACTGAAAATATTCAAAAACAATGCATTTTTTTTTCGTCTCTGTTATAAAAGTAATTTCTCTTCATAAATTTGAGCAAAAACGATACTGCTACATTTCTTTGGTAAAAATAACCCAAATCAGGGTTTATTTGGTGTTGGCGGTGATGGCAGACAGACAGATGTTTTGTGCACTGTGACAGATGTGACGGGGACATACAGATGTTTTGGGGACTGTGACAGATGTGACAGGGGCATACAGATGTTTTGGGGACTGTTGCAGATGTGATGGGGGACATACAGATGTTTTGCGGACTGTTTTATGGGGACACTGACATGTATGTGGACAGGTGTATCAGTGGTGCTTGGTGCACTGTGTGGGGGGCAATCTGTGAGAGCTCTCACAGATGAAATCATCTTTATACAGAGAGTTGTCATAGAGCTGCAGCTTCCCCCTCTTCCCCCCTGCACTGAGCTCTCACTGAGCTTGGCTAGGGGGAGAACCGTCAGAGACACGTGTCTCTGTTTACATGGTGACGGCTATGATTGGACACAGCCGTCACGTGATCGGGAGGGCCAATCACAGCGCCCATATCCCGATCTGTGCTCGGCCGGATCCTGTGATCATAATGATCACAGGATCGAGCCACAGCACGCCTCGTGGCTGCTCTGCGAGCACCCGTTCTGAAGGATGTACCTGAATGTCCATTCAGAACGGCGTGGCTCCCACCCGGTCTTATATGTACAGTGGCCGGGTGGGAGGTGGTTAAGATCCACCACATGCCATCACTCTATTCAATGAATGTGTCTCAATGGCCAATAAGGGCCCTATCATTGGACAGAGGAATGGAAGGTGACAGATTTTAGTCATGAATTCAAGTCAGGCAACTGGGCCAAAGTAAAACTCAATTGAAGAGGTACACAGTATAAGTTTTGGCTACTAAGAAACATAGTAGTTTTACTGGGAAGCCTGTTCTTAAACAAGAGAGAAAGTGTAAGGTTGCATTTTTTTTTCATTTCTGTTATACAATTTTGCAAATAAGTAATTTCTCTTCATAAATTTTGAGCAAAAATGATACTGCTACATTGCTTTGGTAAAAATAACCCAAATCGGGGTTTATTTGGTGTTGGCGGTGATGGCAGACAGACAGATGCTTTGTGCACTGTGACAGATGTGACGGGGACATACAGATGTTTTGGGGACTGTGACAGATGTAACGGGGACATACAGATGTTTTGGGGACTGTGACAGATGTGACAAGGGCATACCGATGTTTTAGGGACTGTTACAGATGTGATGGGGTACATACAGATGTTTTGGGGACTGTTTTATGGTGACACTGACATGTATGTGGATAGGGGTATCAGTGGTGCTTGGTGCACTGTGTGGGGGCAATCTGTGAGAGCTCTCTGTATGAAATCATCTTCATACAGAGAGTTGTCATAGAGCTGCAGCTTCCCCCTCTTTCTCCCCCGGAACTGAGTTCTCACTGAGCTCGGCAGGGGGAGAACCGTCACAGAGACACGTGTCTCTGTTTACATGGTGATGGCTGTGATTGGACACAGCCATCACGTGATTGGGAGGGCCAATCACAGCACCCATATCCCGATCTGTGCTTGGCCGGATCCTGTGATCATAATGATCACAGGATCGAGCAACAGCGCGCCTTGTGGCCGTGCTGCGAGCACCCGTTCTGAAGGATGTACCTGAACGTCCATTCAGAACGGCGTGGCTCCCACCCGGCCGTATATGTACAGTGGCCGGGTGCGAGGTGGTTAAGAGTAGGAGTAGGCAATGATTTTTGAACAATAATCTGTCCCTCTAAGCAGAAGCCTCTACCTAGTGCAGTCAGATCGTTGTGTAATGCAGGGTTTGATCTGCAATCTGTCACTCAAAGCAGCAGTATGTGAAATCTCAAATTACTCCCACAATCTGATCGTTGTGTACGATCCCACGATCTGATCGTTGTGTACGATCGTAACGATCATTGTGTTAGGCAGGGTTTGATCTGCAATCTGTCACTCAAAGCAGCAGTATGTGAAATCTCAAATTACTCCAACAATCTGATCGTTGTGAGCGATCGTAGCGATTGTTGTGTTATGCAGAGTTTGATCTGCAATCTGCAATCTGTCACTCAAAGCAGCAGTATGTGAAATCTCAAATTTCTGCAATCTGTCCCTCAGAGCAACAGCAGTAGTAATATCAGGATGCAGGATCAGATGTTAAAATGTCTGCAATCTCTCCCTCACAAAAACGCCGGCAGCATCCTCTCCCTACACTAACCCAAGAGCATGTGACATGCAGCACTGTGACTCCAGCTTATAAAGAGGCTGGGTCACATGATGCACTGGCCAATCACAGCCATGCCATTAGTAGGCATGGCTGTGATGGCATCTAAGGGCAAACCAGTGAAACGCTTGTTGATTGGCTGCCCTTCAGCTATTCAACATGCGTGATCAACTACCAGAACCCAGAACCCAGTGGTATCAGTGGTGCTTGGTGCACTGTGTGGGGGGCAATCTGTGAGAGCTCTCACAGATGAAATCATCTTCATACAGAGAGTTGTCATAGAGCTGCAGCTTCCCCCTCTTCCTCCCCTGCACTGAGCTCGGCTGGGGGAGAACCGTCACAGAGACATGTGTATGTGGATAGGGGTATCAGTGGTGCTTGGTGCACTGTGTGGGGGCAATCTGTGAGAGCTCTCTGTATGAAATCATCTTCATACAGAGAGTTGTCATAGAGCTGCAGCTTCACCCTCTTTCCCCCCGGAACTGAGCTCTCACTGAGAACCGTCACAGAGACACGTGTCTCTGTTTACATGGTGATGGCTGTGATTGGACACAGCCATCACGTGATCGGGAGGGCCAATAGCACTCATATCCCGATCTGTGTTTGGCCGGATCCTGTGATCATAATGATCACAGGATTGAGCAACAGCGCGCCTCGTGGCCGCGCTGCGAGCACCTGTTCTGAAGGATGTACCTGAACGTCCATTCAGAACGGCGTGGCTCCCACCCGGCCGTATATGTACAGTGGCCGGGTGCGAGGTGGTTAAGATCCGCCACATGCCATCACTAATGATAAGGGCCCTATCATTGGACAGAGGAATGGCAGGTGACAGATTTTAGCCATGAATTCAAGTCAGGCAACTGGGCCAAAGTAAAACTAAATTGAAGAGGTACTCAGCATAGGTTCTGGCTACTAAAAAACATAGTAGGTTTACTGTGAAGCCTGTTCTTAAACAAGAGAGAAAGTGTAAGGTTGCAAAGTGGCAGCATTCACTTAAATGGGTCACATTCAGTGGGCAATAGTACCTGCTGAAAGCAACAAGGGGTGCAATTCCTGCCACTGCATGTGTACACACCTGACTGTTGCCTGTTGAGTGATCTCATTACAGCCCCCCAACAAAACCACTTAGTATAGACTCCCCTCCCAGCACAGACCAACCCCCAACACAGACCCCTCAGCACACACCCCCAGCATAGACCCCTCAGTACAGACCCCCCCAGCACAGACCAACCCCCAAAAGAAATCAACTTCCCCAGTACAGACTGAGACTTTCAGCACAGATGCCCCCCAGCAAAGACCACTCAGTATAGACATACCTCCCCAGAACAGACCACTCAGTAGAGACAGATCCACCCAGAAAAGACTTCTCAGTGCAGGCTAACCCCCCAACACAGACCAACCCCCCCAGCACAAACTGACTTCTCCAGCACAGATTGACTCCTAGCACAGACCCTCAGTGCAGACTGACACCTCCAGCACAGACCCTTCAGCACAGACTGACCACCCCTCCAGCACAGATTGACTGCCCCCAACACATATCCCCCAACACAGACCTATCTGTGTATAGACTGCTCAGCCCTCCATAGTACAGACACCCCCTCCTCTGTATAAACACTCCTTCCCCCAGGTACCAGAACTCTAAGAACACCCCCTACTCACCAGTGTTCATTTTGTCAAAGAAAACATTTTCGTCCAAGACTTTGTCAGCGACATTTTTACAGTGATGAAAACAAAACGAAAACAGCACATTTTCATCCACTGGGGAAACCTATGATGAAAATTAGATCCGTTTTCGTTAACGAACAAAAACGGGATGAAAGTGGCAAGGAGGGACATTTACCCTCATGAACTAACTTCCGTTTTTTCACG
Organism: Glandirana rugosa; assembly: GCA_018402905.1. Taxonomy (NCBI): domain Eukaryota; kingdom Metazoa; phylum Chordata; class Amphibia; order Anura; family Ranidae; genus Glandirana; species Glandirana rugosa. The sequence continues at coordinate 147,569 of BLSH010222068.1, read as the reverse complement.
GAGCTCCACCTACTTCTGAAATCTGCTCCCACGAGAGTCGAGAGTGATGACTGCCAGTGTCAAAGAGCGAGAGGCGAACAGCACTGTGTGTGCATTACAAGCCAGCTAGGCTGAGGCCTCCCAACTCTGAGTCCCGAGACTCCTCACGAGATGACCGTGCCGCCAACTGGCAGGGGCCCAGAGCAAAGAAGACTGAGTGTACATTGTGACTGTACAGTAATTGTGGTACATTACAGCAGGTCTGAGGCCTCCCCTCCCCTCCGACCACCGACCATCCAGAGCACACTGTGCTCAGACTACTGGTAGTGGCATCCAGGGAACTGTGCTCAGACCACCATCCTGCACACTGCAGCAGCAGCATTACAGGCCTACTCAGACCCCCATCCAGCAATTCCAGCACTCTGCAGCAGCAGCATTACAGGCCTACTCACTCAGACTACCATCCAGCAGTGCCAGCACTCTGCAGCAGCAGCATTACAGGCCTACTCACTCAGACCACCATCCAGCATTGCCAGCACTCTGCAGCAGCAGCATTATTATTATTATTATTATTATTATACAGGATTTATATAGCGCTAACAGTTTGCGCAGCGCTTTACAATAAAGAAGGGACACAGTACAATTACAATACAGTTCAAAACAGAAGGAATAGGAGGGCCCTGCTCGTGGAGCCTACAATCTAAAGGGAAGGGGAGGTGGTACAAAAGGTAATGGTTGCAGGGGATGATCTGATAGAGGTGACTCAAGCACAGTTTTTAGGTGGAGGTGGGGTGGGTTTTCAAGGATCACCTAAAGGCGGACAGGGTGGGAGCTGACCGGGTATTCTGGGACAGGGAGTTCCAGAGGATGGGAGAGGCTCTGAAGAGCATGGGAGGAGGTAACAAGGGAGCTAGAGAGCAGGAGGTCCTGGGAGGAGTGGAGAGGACAATTGGGGCGATATCTGCAGATGAGATTGGTGATATAGCTGGGGCAGTGTTTTGGATGGCCTTGTATGTTGTGGTTAGTATTTAGAATTTAATACAGTGGGGTAGGGGAAGCCAGTGAAGAGATTGGCAGGGCGGGGCAGCAGTCACGGATCAGTTAGTAAGATGTATAAGTCTGGCAGCAGCATTCATGATAGACTGAAGGGGGGTAGCCTGTGTAAAGGTAGGCCAGTGAGGAGGGAGTTGCAGTAATCAAGGCGGGAAATAACCAAGGAGTGAATAAGTAGTTTTGTGGTGTCATCAGTCAGGAAGGGGCGAATTCTGGAGATGTTGTGGAGGTTAAGGTGGCAAGATTTAGCCAGTGATTGAATGTGGGGGCATTACAGGCCTACTCAGACCACCATCCAGCAGTGCCAGCACTCTGCAGCAGCAGCAGCATTACAGGCCTACTGAGACCACTACCCAGCACTCCAGGATTACAGTCCAAAGTATACCTGAAATGTCAGCTTCTGTGACTGTCACTGGTAGAAAGAGAAGAGAAGATCTATTGATGTAGTTTACATTTGATGTTAAGGACAACAAGACCCTTTGTAAACAATGTGGAGCGAAACTAGCTGGTAAAAATACAACAGACTTGAAGCATCAATTGCGGACAACTTATCCTGAAATTCATGCACTTAACTCCACTTTTGTTGGGAACAGTCTTATGTACATTTCAGGGATTTTTTTAAACAAATTTTCTTGCAGTCAGATTTCAAACCTTTTGTTATTCTGAAGTAATAGCTGTGTGTTTGTCTGTCTATGTTGTGCACTTTAGTCACTGAATTTTAATGGGAGTGATTTGATTTCATAATATCTATCAGTTGCTGCTTTCCCCGAATTGAAGTATCTCACCAAAATATATGTAGAAGGATGTGGCACTGGTCTGTGGTCACTGTGATGGGCTAGGGGCCTGGGGCACTGTCAATTTTCACACGGCACAGGGCGCTTAAAGGCCTAAGGCTGGCCCTGGGAAGGGTAATAGTATCATACATGTAGGAGAGACAAATTGGAGTTGACTGTATGGGGTGAGAGAGAACGTAAAATCGGAATAACTTGAATTTTCCCCCCTAATTCAACCCCACAGATACAGAAAATCTCAAATTATGGGCCAAGTCAAGCCAGAGCACCACAGCAAACTATTTGCACTGCTCTTTGCAGTGCTTCAAAATACCAAATTGACTCTAAAGAAAAAAAGGCCAGGGAGGAGCAAGATGGATTGGGCGCACTGGATTACCAATTAGAACGATTGAATATGAGGACTTTGTTAGCATGATGGAGACAGCAGATAGGAAGCTGACTGTTCCAAAGAAAACTAAAGTAAGCAATCTGATTGATAAACAGTATGAAGATGAAAAACAAAAATTCAAAAAAAGACTGGCTGCTGAATGGAGAGTATCTATTTGCACTGATTTGAGAACCAAAAAGGACTCTCAACTTCATTCCTGGCTATTAGAGTTGAGCGAACACCTGGGCGTTTGGGTTCGGAGGGTCCGAACGAACTTTGGGAAAAAGTCCGGAACGTTGCCTGAACTTTATCCCGAACCCCCAACCCCATTGAAGTCAATGGGGACCCGAACTTTTAGGCACAAAAATGGCTGTAACAAAGTCCTGGCAAGTGCTAGAGGGCTGCAAAAGGAAGTAAAATGGGGGTAAGAGTAAGACAATCGCCCTACAAAAAATGGGGATAGGGAAAATAAATTAAAATGAAATAAAAAAATGGGAAGGGGGTGGATGTGGAGTAGGAGCCTAGAGGTTGACTAGGCCGTGACCGTGGCAGTGTAGGTGGAAGTGGCGGTGGTGGAGGAGGAGGAGGAGGTGGTTTTTTTTTGTTTGTTTATAATTGGGGTAGCCCCCAAAATATTGAGGCCTATTCAAAAAAACAAGTATACGAATGGCTGTGTGAGTCCGGTCTAAATGTTTATTCTGCACAAGGTACAGACAAGTCTTGTGGGATCCATGCCTGGTTCATTTTAATAAAGGTTAGCTTGTTCACGTTGTCTGTGGACAGGCGGCTGCGCTTGTCTGTGATAACGCCCCCTGCCGTGCTAAACACACGTTCAGACAATACACTGGCTGCAGGGCAGGCCAGCACCTCCAAGGCATAAAGGGCAAGCTCAGGCCATGTGGCCAATTTGGAGACCCAGAAGTTGAATGGGGCAGACCCATCAGTCAGAACGTGTAGGCGTGTGCACACATACTCTTGTACTATGTTGCTGAAATGCTGCCTCCTGCTAAGACGTTGTCTATCGGCTGGTGGTGCTGTTTGTTGTGGCGGGCTGCTGACAACGCTTTGCCACATTTCGGCCATGCTAACCCTGCCTTCTGAGGTGCTGGCGGTGGCACAGCTGCGTTGGTGGCCTCTTCCTCCTCCTCCTCCTCTGCCTTCGCCTTGTACTCCCACTGAGCCCCCGGTGTCATTTGGGAATGACCTCAGCAGCACCTCTACCAGTGTGCGCTTGTAGTCGCGCATCTTCCTCTCACGCTCCAGTGAGGGAATTAAGGATGGCACGTTGTCCTTGTAACGGGGATCCAGCAGGGTGGCCACCCAGTAATCAGAAGAAGTTACAATGTGGGTAACTCGGCTGTCGTTGCGCAGGCACTGCAGCATGTAGTCGGCCATGTGTGCCAGGCTGCCCAGAGGCAAAGACATGCTGTCCTCTGTGGAAGGTATATCATCTGTGATCTCTGTATCCCCCCAGCCACGCTCCAGCGATGCCACCCGGCTGCGATTTCTCCTCCTCCTCTTCCTCATCTTCCTCGTCCTCCTCGTCCTCCAGAACTGTGCCCTGGCTTGAATATTTTTGACCTGGCCTATGCTGGTGCAGGAACCCACCCTCCGAGCCACTTGCAAATGACTGGCCTGATAACCGTGGAAATGACCCTTCTTCCTCCTCCTCATCCTACTGTGCCACATCCTCTTCCATCATGGCCCGAAGTGTTTTTTCAAGGAGACATAGAAGTGGGATAGTAACGCTGAGAACAGCGTCATCGGCACTGGCCATGTTGGTGGAGTACTCAAAACACTGCAATACACTACACAGGTCTTGCATGGAGGCCCACTCCTTGGTGGTGAAGTGTTGCTGTTCCACAGAGCGACTGACCCATGCGTGCTGCAGCTGAAACTGATTTTGGAATGCTGGCATTCAGGGCCAGGGATCGCGGGTGGGTAGGGGGGTACTTCCTCTTTCTCTCCAGTGTTTGGGAGATGGACAGCTGTAAGCTTCCATGGGAACATGTGGAAATGCTTGGGGACGGTGGCGGACATGGTGGCGTTGCTGTCATATTGTCTGTTTGCTGGGTGGCAGGTGACACTGTCACTCTAGAGGTGGAGGAAGAGGCCGAGGCAGCAGCAGAAGAGGAAGCAGGAGGAGGCCAAGACCTTTCTTGCATTTTGAGGTAATTATTCCAATGCAGCTTGTGCCTTGAATTTAGATGCCTGGTCATGGGGGGTTGTGTTCGGGTTGAGAACATTTATGCCCCGGTTCAGGCTATCATTGCACAGCTTGCAAACCACTCGTGTCTTGTCGTCAGCACATTGTCTGAAGAACTGCCACGCGGGGGAACGCCTTTGAGCTGCCTTTGGTGTGCTAGGTCCCTGGGTGCGGTGGGTAGTAGCAGGCCTACTGTCTAGGGGACGCTCACTCCGCTTTTGCAACCTGCTTCCTCTTTTGCTGTGCTGGTGCCTCTGTGCGACCACCACCTCTTCCTCCAAACTGCACATGTCACTCGCATGACCTTCAGTCCATGTGGGAGGTAGGACCTCATCATCCTCCCCCCCATCTTCTTCCTCCCACCCTTCACCACTGCCCTCCTTGTCAGTCTGCACACTGAGGCAAGCTGCAGCAGTCGGCACCTGTGTTTCGTCATCATCAGAGATGTGCTGCGGTCGGGGAACATTTAATCGGTTCGTCAGACTCGGGGTTCAGGACGTTCTCTGAGAATACGAAAAACTACTGAGAGGACCACACGAAAGGCACCCGGTAGGTATATCGCGACGGGGTCTTCACCTTCTGTAACTCACTTGGCTACGGGTTGGTGAAGACAACGTCCTACTCCTGTACCTTTGTGGTCGCGTCGTGTAGAGACTACTACTGCTTTGTGTCCACGGCTGACGACGTCGAACGGAGTCACACGTCTGACTGTTCCTCCCGTCACCACTTCCCACCCTCCTTCTTCTACCCCCCCTCCTACTACTCCAGGATGGAGGGTGTACCTGACTTCCAGTACGCTCACTGTACACGTCAAACCTCCTTCTCCACCACCAGCGTGTCTCCGTGGTCGTGTCGTTTTCTCCTTCGTCCAACGTTTTCGCCTCACTCGCAGGGGATCTGTCATCCGGACGATGATGGGTG
>BLSH010222068.1:131281-142057 GCA_018402905.1 Glandirana rugosa | reverse complement strand
CAACAGCTGGAAGCTCTCCCTTTAGAACTAGGAGATGATTTTTGAACAATAATGTGTCACTTACAGCAACAGCTAGAACCTCTCCCTTTAGAACTAGGAGATGATTTTTGAACAATAATGTGTCACTTACAGCAACAGCTGGACGCTCTCCCTTTAGAACTAGGAGATGATTTTTGAACAATAAATAATCTGTCACTTACAGCAACAGCTGGAACCTGGCCCTATAGGAGTAGGCAATGATTTTTGAACAATAATCTGTCCCTCTAAACAACAGCTGAAAGCTCTCCCTTTAGAACTAGGAGATGATTTTTGAACAATAATGTGTCACTTACAGCAACAGCTGGAACCTGGCCCTATAGGAGTAGGCAATGATTTTTTAACAATAATCTGACCCTCTAAGCAGAAGCCTCTACCTAGTGCAGTCAGATCGTTGTGTAATGCAGGGTTTGATCTGCAATCTGTCACTCAAAGCAGCAGTATGTGAAATCTCAAATTACACTCTCAATCTGATCGTTGTGTACGATCCCACAATCTGATCGTTGTGTACGATCATAACGATTGTTGTGTTAGGCAGGGTTTGCTCTGAAATCTGTCACTCAAAGCAGCAGTATGTGAAATCTCGATTCTCAAATTTCTGCAATCTGTCCCTCAGAGCAACAGTAGTAGTAATCTCAGGATGCAGGATCAGATGTTAAAATGTCTGCAATCTGTCCTTCACAAAAACGCTGGCAGCTTCCTCTCCCTCTCCCTAAACTAGTCAGAGTCTTAGAGAGCATGTGACTGCAGCATCGAGTGACTCCAGCTTATATAGAGGCTGGGTCACATGATGCACTGGCCAATCACAGCCATGCCATTAGTAGGCATGGCTGTGATGGCTTCTAAGGGCAAACCAGTGAAACGCTTGTTGATTGGCTGCCCTGCAGCTATTCAACATGCGTGATCAACTACCAGGACCCAGAACCCGAACCCGAATATTTTTTGAAATGTCCGTGTTTGGGTCCGGGTCTCGGACACCCCAAAGTTCGGTAGGGACCCAAACGTTACAGTCCGGGTTCGCTCAACACTACTGGCTATAAGTGCAGGTTACTTTTGTGTTGAACAGCATAAACTTGAACACATATTGTTGGCCCTTGAACAAGTAGCCCACCCACACACTGCACAGTCAATCAAATCATGTGTGGACAAATGCTTGCAAGAGTGGGACATACCAAAAAGGAAGATCTTTACAGTGATAACAGAAAACGGGAGCAATATGGTGGCAGCATTTAAAGAAACCGCAGCAGAAGAACCACCCAGCTCTAGTGATGAAGACTCCCCCATGACGGAAAGTGACTCTGAGTCCGAAATAGATGATCTGCGGTGAACCCTTTTTATTATTCTTTTACATGATGACACGGTTGACACCAGTCAATTATCACATGGACATGAGATGATTGATATGGGGGTGCTATCTGCTCTATTCTATGGGTGCATCATTGTTATTTTTCCACTTTATTTGTAGTCTTGTGTAAAAGTATTCCCATAAGATATTACGTGTTAAAATAATAGAATGGAACAGTAACCCTTTCTATAGACTTTACGCTTATTTGGCTGTGTTCCATTTGTTAGGTACCAACAGATCGACATGGAATGGACACCATGTGTGGTGCATACATTGCAACTTGTGGTCCACATGGTGCAGAAGGAGGCAAGTGTGAAGAAAATACGGGATAAAGCAAGATCAATAGTGAATCTCTTCCGCAAGTCTTCAATTGCAACACATAAGCTATTGGAGCATTGTTAGTCTTTTAAATGACTGCCTCACACGTTGGTCAAGTACACTCAATATGATCACAAGACTTCTCAAACTGAAAGAGTCGGTCTGCCAAATCACAAACAATGGCAAAAGCTCATATCATTGCATGACCTACTGCTGCCTTTTGCAGAACATACTAAAACCCTCCAGAGTGACACCATGTCCATTTCCCTGGCTGTCCCTGCCCGCTTTGATCTGTTGAGCCACCTTGAGGACTTTAAACAGAACACTAGCTACCAAGACCTTGTTACAATTGTGCAGAAAATGAAAAGGAGTGTGAACCAGCGTTTTGTTTCATTCTTAAATCCAACTGATGAAATGTTCTCACCACTTGCGGCAGCTGCTTGTTTTGTCATCCCTACTGTTTGTGAAACCCTTGTTGATGTGGCGGATGAGAATATTCAGGAACTGCTTAAAAAGGCAGAGGAGTATGCCGTAAGAAAATCCACTTTGCCACACACACAAGCACAACATGAGGAATTGTCTGAAGAAGATGATGTGGAACTATCGCAGGAAGTGGAAGAAGCACCACCACCAACATGTTGTTATTGTCAATCAACTTCTGTGTCGCATCCTGATTGCACTGATGGCACTGGCAGTGCCACTGGCAGCTAGGGATGAGCCGAACACCCCCCCGGTTCAGTTCGTACCAGAACATGCGAACATACAAAAAGTTCAGAGAACATCCGAACACCATTAAAGTCTATGGGACCCGAACATGAAAATCAAAAGTGCTAATTTTAAAGGCTTATATGCAATATTATTGCCCTAAAAATGTATGGGGACCCGGGTCCTGCCTTAGGGGACATGCATTAATGAAAAGAAAAGTATTTAAATCAATCATTTTTTCAGGAGCAGTGATTTTAATAATTAGTTAGTGAAGTTTCGCTTAGTGAAAAAACAATTGAAACATTTGTGCCTGGGGGGTGTCCTTAGTCTGTGTGTAAAAGGGCGCATCTCTGTGAGGTGTAGAACATAGCCAGAGCAAAATTACATTTCCATAGGTAAAATTGTCATTTAAAATCGCGGCTGTAGGAGGCATGGCCTGGACACAGGAGAGACCAGACGTGTCTCAGAGGAGCTCCCCGCTCAGGATCGGAATCCGCAGGCATCCTTCTTCTGGGGATCTGGGTAAGAGGCATCCTCAACACCATCAGCGTCCCAGTCCCAGCAGCCACAACCAGAGACCATCCATAAATTGAGGCCCCTGCTTTTGCGGCATACTCGCGGCGGCAGAGGCAGTGCCATGTGTAGCCCCCCGCAGGGCCCCATCTGTCCTCTCAGGCCCTAATACCCACTGCCAGGGGGATAGTCTGCACCAGGGGACATTATCTGGACATCCCCAGGCGAGTGCAGGCCAGCAGTGAGTTGTATTGAAGGAAGATTCCGGCGGCCATATTGGTACACCCAGGCCTGTTTTAGTATTATCTGGTGGCACTGGCTAGTCTCAGCTGCATTGGCGCTGTTGGACCTGACCCTGACAACCTAAATCAGGAGATCCACAGTTAAGTGCCCAACAACAAGAGACACCTGACAAGCTATTCAAATACACCCAGGGAGCACAGTCTCTGCATGGCACTGTAAAGACTTATGCAGTGAGAGCTCCGTCTGATAGTAGGCCTGTTTCCCTCTGACAATGCCATCTAAAGGCCCTAACGCCTGTGCCAACTCCAGTAAAACTGGCCACCTCAGGTTCAATTCAACGCTTCCTTGCCACAGAACAGTCTGAATCTACAACACCGCGCAGCAAGGCTAAAGCCTCTCGGCCGAGTTGCTCCCCTTCTGTTCACTCAGCCTTCTCCCGCGGCTGCTCGCCGGCTTCTTCGCAGGCCTCGGAACTGATGGAGGACCTGGGTTCTCCAGCAGGGTCTGACATGGTCTCCCTGGTAAGTGGACTCAAAGGGGAAATTGCAGGCATGTTCCGTAGCTTTGAAAAGGCCATGAAAAAAGAATTTGCGGCTGTGCGAACGGACAGGGCGCACCTGCTCACACGTGTGGAGGAGACAGAGAAACGGCAAGATATACAAGATGAGGCGATCAGGGAGCTGCAGAGCACGGTTACCAGACTTGCAATTGCCCATCGCGCCACCTTATATAAATTGGAAGATATCGAAAACAGAAACAATTTGCGCATCAGGGGGCTCCCTGAAGCAACTAGGGACGATGACCTGGAACCTACAATCCGCTGCATTCTAAATACTGTCTTGGGTAAGCCGGTGACTGAGACTTTGACAGGGTACACAGGGCCCTGCGCCCCTGCAACCTCAACACAGACCTGCCAAGGGACGTGATATGCCGTCTTCACTACTATGAGGAGAAAAATGCCATCATGGTCAAGCTGAGGGGCTCCTCCGACATAGACTTTAATGGCGCTAAATTAACCATCTACCCTGATCTCTCAAAGAAAACCCTGGAAAGACGGCGTGCGCTACAGCCCTTATTAGACCAGCTACGGTCAGACGGTGCGACATACAGATGGGGCTTTCCAGCGTGTCTGATTGCCACTAAAAATGGCCGTTCCTCTACTTTACAGTTTCCTGAAGATCTTCCAACATTTCTGAAAGACCTCAACATGGCTCACGTGGAGCTACAGGGATGGCAGGATCAAATCCCCTCCTTTCAACCCATATCTGAATCCTATGATCGCCAGACCCCCTCTAAAAGGAAGCGCAATGCAACCCCGGGATCGTCTTCAAAGAAAAATGGGTGAGATATCCCCTGCTTTTCAAGCTTCTCGTTAAGGCTTCTCTATTTCTCAAACTGACTGGGCTCTCTAACACTCCAATGCAGGACTGTGTCACTTACTTTCTTAGTTTTTACTCCTCCCTCCCCCCTTGGGGCTTCTGCTCGCTTGGGTGGGAGGAATATGACTGTGGTTACATAGTCACCCAGCTTCATTGATCCTCAACTATCACATAAGAGGCCCATCATACTCTAGTTAAATACACATATGTTACCCAGTGTTTTCTTTATTGGTACGGTTCTTTCCATTTTCCTTATTTAAACATTTATACAGTATATCTTCCTCGGTGTCAGAGGTACTTTGTCAAATATATTGGTATGTAAATGGTTTATAAAATAAGCTGTTAAAGGCCTTGCTAAAAGGACGTCTCTCACTTGGTGAGTTACATGCAACTGCTCTTAGTGACAGACCCCCTCCCCTTGGGGTCGAAGGGGGCAGGAGGTTAGGGACCGCTGGCGGTACAAGGCACCGCCTGGTGGTCTCCTGCTGGCCCTGCCTCGCCGTCCCTTATGGGATCACTGCAGTAAAATGCGTGACTTTCCAAAAACCTGTGAATTTGCTTTGTATTACTTACATGTATTACTATGTTTGGTTCCTGAAGCATATTGTTTCTATTGTCTCTCTCCTCTCCTTCTCTATCCTACTTCTTTCACTAATTTCTCTTCTTCCCAGCAGGGCTGGTTGAATGACCCGTTTGGAGACACGCCGCTATCCCCATGGCTAACTTAAGTGTGCTCACATATAATGTAAGAGGGCTAAACGTGGCTGCGAAAAGACATCAGGTCTTAAGGGAGCTAAAAAGAGCCTCCTGCTCTATAGCATTTCTACAGGAAACTCACCTGACTCACACCACTAACACTAAACTTCTCCCCCCGCATTTTCCTCAGTGGTATTATAGTCTTTCGGACACTAATAAAGCCAAGTGAGTTGCAATTGGGTTCAGCAGGTGTGTATCCTTTCGTCTCACTACAATGGAAGTGGATGATCATGGTAGATACCTTTTGCTACGTGGGTTCATAGGTAATGTCCCATGTACTCTAGCTAACATCTATTCCCCAAACGTAAACCAACCTGTCTTTTTATCCCAGGTATTGTCGAGGTTAGCCAAATTTGCAGAGGGATTGACCATACTAGCTGGAGACATTAATATGCCCCTCGATCCCATTATGGACACCTCGTCCGGCAGGTCCTCGATACCCTTTAAACGTATATCTCATATAAAGAAAAGACTCTCAACTCATGGATGTCTGGCGAATACTTCACCCTAAAGAAAGGGACTATTCATATTTTTCTAAAACACATAACACATATTCCCGCATAGATAATATCTTCATATATCATTTCCATCTTCCACTACTATGCTCGGCCTCCATAGGCACAACAACCTTATCTGACCATGCTCCTGTGACAGCCCGGCTGTCTCTCCCCTCCCTCCCTATATATACGAACAACTGGAAACTAAACAATTCACTATTATCTAATCCAGTGGACACAGCCTCCATTGCCAAAAAGATAGAGCTATTTTTTAAAGAAAATGTCAAACAGGGATCCCCCCAGTCATTGGTTTGGGAAGCCACAAAGCCACTATTAGGGGAGTACTCATAGAACTGGGGGCCAGAAAAAAAAGTGAACACAACACGGAACTTAAGGACAAGCTGAAAAAGGTCACTGACCTGGAGCGAAAACACAAATTGTCCCTTCACGCCTCACACCTGGCGGAGCTCACTCTGCAACTAGAATAACTTAGAAATCTTCCACAAGCTGACATGAACAGGAAATATTACTCAGTGGCCCAAAATATGCATGAGTGGGGTAATAAGCCCGATAAACAACTCGCACGCTCCCTTCAAGCCAAGAAAACGGCTAATTTCATATCTAAAATTAAACTTCCAGGTGGGGGGATGGCCCACAACTCACAACAAATCACTGACGCTTTTAGAGACTTTTATTCAGATCTGTACAACGTGAAGGGTGACTTGAGCCATCCCCCCTCCCCGGAAATAGGCACAAAAAAATCCTTGACTTCCTCTGCAACTCACAAATGCCAACACTACCTTCTGAGGCCCTTAAGGCTCTGGAATCAGATTTTAAATAAGAAGAATTCCAGCTAGCCTTAAAATCAATGCCATTGGGGAAAGCCCCTGGTCCTAATGGGTTTTCCACTTCCTATTACAAATTCAGCGAGGTTCTATTGCCTAGATTAACTAAATACGCCAACTCCATAACTGCATCTTCAACCCCCCGCCCGGAATCACTCACAGCACACATCACAGTTCTGCCCAAACCTAATAAAGATCCCACAAACTCCGGGAGCTATTGCCCTATCTCATTATTAAATGTGGATATGAAGCTTCTAGCCAAGGTATTGGCGAATAGACTGCTTCCCCTCTTACCTAAATGGGTCTCGGCGGATCAATCAGGATTCATACCAGGAAGGGAAGCCAGAGACAATGCATTACGTACTCTTTCCTTGATTCACTTTACCCATAGAAACGCCCAGCCCACCCTTCTCTTGTCTACTGATGCCGAAAAGGTGTTTGATAGGGTGGACTGAACCTATCTTTGCTTGACCCTACAGCACTTTGGCCTTGGCCCCCGGATGTTGGATAGGATATTCGCAATGTACTCCTGCTCGACGGTGCGGGTCAGGGTGAACGGGGTACTGAGCGAGCCATTTACATTAGGGAACGGCACTAGACAGGGGTGCCCATTGTTGCCTCTGTTGTTTGCCATATCCCTGGAGCCATTCCTAGCCTCTATCAGAAGCAACCCCAACATTCATGGGATAACTGTAGGCCAAGAATCACACAAATATGCGGCTTACGCGGATGATATCCTCTTTTATATTCAACAACCCTGCATTTCTTTACCCAACCTCATGTCAGCTCTACAAGAATTTCAAGCTGTGTCCAATTTTAAAATTAATATGACCAAATCAGAAATTCGAAACATTAATGTCCCCAGTTCAATGGTCTCATCGCTAAAATCAATACTACCGTTCCGCTGGCAGTCGACAACCCTAAAATACCTGGGCATCCATCTGACCCCTCACCTCCATTCCCTGTTTAGATGTAATTACATTCCCCTACTGAATACTATTAAAAAAGATCTTAGATCCTGGTCCATACCTCTCCCACTCCTGGCCTGGGAAAATAGCAGTGATTGAGATGAATATCCTCCCTCGCATCCTTTTTCTATTCCAGATGATACCCATGGGGATTCCACATGGTTTCTTTACAACACTTCAAACCATGATTTCCTGCTTCATCTGGGGGAGCAGACACCCCAGAATCTCCAGAGCTACTCTCTTCCGCTCTAAGGGGTCTGGGGGTCTGGCCCTACCAGACTTGAAAATGTATTATTATGCTATTGTCCTAGGTAGAGTTTCAGACTGAAAATACCAAAGAGATAGCAAACTATGGGTCAGACTAGAATATTAACTTAGTGGCACAGAATTGAATGGCATTCCTTGGATCCCTCCCAGGTATAGATTTCTTTCACCTTCAGCCTCCCCCTTAACGATTTCCTCATTATCCTCCTGGGATACACTGCATAAGAAATTTTCCTGGTCCTATAATTCCCCCCTTATGCCTTTAACGAACCATGACTATTTCCTTCCGGGCAAACTGGATAAGGGATTTAATACGTGGTCCTCTGATCGCTGCCTTTGCCTACACCACGTCCTCCAAACCAACTCTCTTAAACCTTTACAATCCATTGTTAGCTCAAGGTCGAATATCTTCATAGAACGTTGGAGGTACTCACAGCTTAAGCAGTTTATTAATTCTCTACCACAACCACTAAGATCTGTCCGTGAGCTTACAGCCATCGAGGCCATCTTTTTTCCAAAGGAACCCCCATTATATGTAATATCACAATTTTACAAGGCTCTCATCTCCCTACAATATCACGGCTTCCCGGAATATCTGAACCGCTGGGAAAATGAGCTAAGCACCTCACTAACAGACACCCAAAAGGACAAAATACTAGCCCTCACCCACACTTCCTCCATTTCCTCAAAAACGGCTGAAACAAACTATAAATTGCTTGTAAGGTGGTATTATACACCAACCAAAATGCACCATATTTCTCCTACCAACTCTGCTCTATGTTGGAGGAACTGTGGTCAAGTGGCCTCACATGCGCATATATGGTGGCACTGCCCACTCATCAAGCCCTACTGGTCTGAAATAATCAGACTCATCAACTCAATCACGGGATCCGTTCTCTCACTGGAGCCTTGGACTGTACTCTTTCACATGACCGCAGAAACTATTGTTCAATATAAACGTTCCATGACACCACACCTTCTTAACGCAGCCAAGTCCCTTATTCCTCTTATGTGGAACAAACCACAAACACCCTCCAGTAAACTTTGGCTGCAAGAGGTGAACGATTTGTGCTATATGGAAGAACTCACATACCTGTCGAGAGGGGAATTTGGCAAACACACCAAAATCTGGGCGTCATGGTTTGAATTTAAGACCACAAGCACCTACAAAGATACAATTTCATCTCCTGACCCGGTGTTGTGGGGGGCTCCCCTGCATCTTTGCCGACCACTCATCCTATACCCTAGGCCTTCAGCGTTAGCTTTAGTAATAGCAGCGTGCCACATTGTATTGTATATCCTACCATAAACATCGTTTTGGATAATTATCTCAAAGTCTTTCACCCCATGCCGGCTGGGAACTTCTTGATCTATTCTTTAATTCCTCTATCTATATCTCTTCTCTCCCTCACTATGCTATCCTCTCTTCCTTACTTCTGTAATTCTCTTCTCTATCTCTTAACTATTTTGACATTTTCGTTTTTGTAATATGCAAAGGTGGTTTATCAAAGACTTAAAGTTACAACAGGCTACAGATTGATTATGGGCGATTTGACCGATATATAGCCGCAATCAATATTTTCTGCTGTCCGATGTGATGTCACTGTGTGGACGACATCCTGTGGGGGGGGGCGGTGGCTCCCCATCTGCCCAGCACAGTATGCTCCCGATTGGGGTGCCGGCGGGGCGGGACCCTCCCGCTCTCAAACAATCAGGAAAAGGACAGCAGAGTTTGGCCGGTTATGGGTATCCATGGCAGGCCAATGTCCCAAATTAGGCCAGACACATTCACACTTATATTTGCCTATGTATTCCTGTATCATTGCCTTTGCCTTATATGGTTATATGCAACTTTGTATGTGCAATTTCATTTTTGTCTTGAAAAATAATAAAAATGTATTATATACAAAATCGCGGCTGTAATGTATTCCCGGTTCCCAGCAACATACAAAAAATCGCTGAAAAAAAGTGCGTGGGGTCCCCCCCAGTCCAAACCAGACTCTTTGGGTCTGGTTTGGATATTAAGGGGAACCCCATGCCAAATAAAAAAAATTGACATGGGGTTCCCCCTACAATCCAAACCAGACCCTTATCCGAGCATGCAGCCCTGGCCGGTTAGGATGGGATGGACGGATGAGCACCCCCCCTGCTGAGCCATACCAGGCTACATGCCCTCAACATGGGGAGTATAGGTGCTATGGAGGAGGGGGGCTTTTCCCCCCACCTCAAAGCACCTTGTCTCCATGTTGATGGGGACAAGAGCCTCTTCCCCACAAGCCTGGCCGGTGCTTGTGGGGGTCCGCGGGTGGGGGGCTTATTGGAATCTGGAAGCCCCCTTTAATAAGGGGGCCCCCAGATCCCGCCCCCTATGTGCTTTGGGGGTGACCTCAAAGTATCCTCCCCATGTTGAGTGCATGTGGCCTGGTATGATTCAGAGGGGGGGGGGCGAAGGGCCTGGTTTGGATTTTGGGGGGACCCCACAACATTTTTAAAAAAAAAATTGGCACGGGGTTCCCCTTAAATTCCATACCAGACCTGAAGGGCCTGGTTTGGATTTTGGGGGGGACCCCACATCATTTTTTTAAAATTTTGGCACGGAGTTGTAAGGGAAATTAGGTCATATTTATTTCTCTGGTCCGTACCTTACCGTCCTGTTCTAGGGACGATCGCCGGTACACTCTACTTCGTTAGACGCAGACACAGACGAAGTTTGTGTCCAGTGAGTTTACGTAATACGTTTTCTCGACTTTTCACGCGAATAATCACGTCCGTTTTATATTACGTATGTTCCATAATATTAAAGGGAATGTTGAGGCACGGTTTTAAAATTTTTTTACTACACCCCAGGGGGGGTTTTAGGTTTGGTCCGGGAAGTCCAGACCATACCTTAAATTCCCCTTGGGGCAC
>BLSH010222068.1:87711-100500 GCA_018402905.1 Glandirana rugosa | reverse complement strand
CTCGTCCTTGACCTGACCATCTGCCTCTTCCTCTTCCTCCACTTCCACCTCTCCCCCATTTCCGGTGTTCTCCAGAATCATCCCAGGGCCTTGCATGCATTGGATTACAGTGCTGTAATCCTTCCTGATAATATAGGGTTGTAACCCCTTTTGAGTCAAAGCAACCTGCTGCGTCCTTCTCCATTACTTTACTAGTAAATTCTTTCACTTTCAATTTTGACCATTCAGAAATCAACTGCTTTACCATGAGTCCACATTCATTCCTTAAACTGGTAATGAATGTCTGTATAAACAATGGACCCATTGCATCCTCCATAGGCAAACCTGCTTCTTCCTTCCACACTTTCGTAAACCTTTTAAGAAAATCAACAACTTCCTCTTTAACCTTTTGTTTGCATGCAATAGCCGTGGGGAGAGAGGTTCTGTCACTAAACACTACCTTCATTTCCTTTTCCAATTCATCCCACAATTCCTTCTGACCTACTTCGTTATTAAGGCTATACTCTTTTGCCGCTGTGCCAGGCGGCTGAATGTTATTTATGGTAGGGACACGCGTCCAGTTCCATGCACTTTCCTGATCATATCCCATGATACCATCAATAATCAACCTCATGTGTTATTGGGTGAACTGCCTACCTTTACATGCTCTTTTTAGGTATGTTAAACAGGCCATGGGGTTAAGTTGAGGTTTTGGGGCTTTACCAATAATGTCATTCAATTCCGTAATCTCCATGGGCTTGAGGATCATTTGATCACCCATGATCAAGTAAGGGAATGTAGCTAAAGCGTGCGTGGGGCCTGGTGTTTCATAAGGTTCAACTCCACCTGTTGCTTCTTCCTTTTTATCTCTCTCCTGAACTACATCCTCTTCTCCTGCGGACTCCGGGGCTTCTATTGGGGTTGTTGCACGAAATGTATCACTCGTACTTTCATCCCCAATAGACTCTTGTTTCTTCCCGTACCTACCCTGGTCCTTTGCAACTCGTGAAAGGACCGGTCTAGGCTCAGGTTTCTCTTTCCCCCGGGTCTGCTTCTTCTTCTGCATTTCTGCCCTAAGTTCACCTACCTGCTCACCTATGGCTTCCATCTTGCTTTTTAATTATTCCAGCGTTGCTCTTGAAATACTTACCGTCTCATCCTCACTCTCCTCAGGTGCAGCTTCCTCCTGAATTACTGGTGTTTCATCCTGAGCTGGTGCTTGAACTGGGGCTGGTGGAGGGGCTGAGGGCAAAGGGGCTTGTGGACCCAAACCTAATGCAGCTATTTGTATTAGATTATCATCCTTAGCCCGAGCAACCGCTGCTGGAAGAGCAGGGTATAAGGGACAGTATGCAGGTGGATAAGTATTTGAAGAAGCCAAAAACGGGCGCCTCACCTTTGCTTCTATAGCATGTAGTTGCTCGGCAGTAAAGGTGGGTACTGTCGCCTTCTTGACCTTCTTCGCCTTGGGCTTGCGTTTGGACATTTTTGACATTCGGGGGAATACTACCTTCTTTTTGTTCTCACTTTCCTTTTCCTTATTATCATCACTCTTTTTATCCTGATTATTCTTAGCACTAGCATTGTTTGTTCCTTCGGTCTCAGAACTCCAAGAAGGAGCCACTAAGAACCAGTTCTCTCCTGCCTCCCGCATATATTCCTGATCCCATTGAGGATCTCCATCATACCATGGAAAAGCTTGTTTGTCTCCTAGACAAAGTCCTTTTATCAAATCCATATGAAATTTGTCATTGGCACCTTCTAGGGGAAACGGGGAAGTGCTACCCATTCCTGTTGTCCACCCATTGAAATTAGCTGTGAAAATGGTGATGTAATAATAATTTGTCCCACAAACTCTAGCCACATAATCACTACATGTTTCCCCAGGATTTGGGGGAGGGTAGGGTTTGCTACTAGCTGTCCCCATGATCTTACTAAACAAAACAAAACACGTTTATACAGTACAGTACGATTAGCACCGTCACACCTTGTCTTACCTTACAAGGTTTCAGGTTCCTTATACTTTATACTTATACTCTATAACATGCAGCGATAGAAAAATGCAAGCAAAGATGTTTAGAGATTCTCACAGGCAATCTACCTGGTCCTTCCCAAAAGGACCCTATATAATTTTGCAGTCTACCAAAGACACTGCGTAGTGCAGTCTGCCAAAGACAATGCACAGTCTACCAGAGACAGTCTACCAGAGACAATTTGCAGAAAATCATTACTAAACCCACATAATTTAGAAAAGGTTCGGCATTCAGTATTGTAAGAGCCAAGGAGAAAGGAAGAACACAGAGCGTCAAAATAAGACACAAAAGTGTACTCACCTTAATCCTTGGATAAGCACTGATCCCACCACTGCCACCATTCTGTTAGGGTATATTCAGGAGTAATGTATGTTCATCCCTTGATCACCTGTGAGAAGCCTCTAGCACACGTGGGACCACACAAAGAACCAAGACGCAGCAAGTAGGGTCAAAGTGTGTGTCAGCTAGTTCATCGCTGATACATTGGGTTTTATTCAATGAGCAATTAGGGTGGTAACAAGGGGAGGTAACAGAGGTGGACATAGGGTGGACACAGCTTACAACCAATCATATTATTACAATTAATGACAACTCCTACCATAGTGGTCTCATTTTAGCAATAACAACTAAAGTCCATCAAAGTAACATGAGGAGAGAAAGGTTAGCGTGACAGTGACCAGTTGTTATCTTAAACAAACATCGGCCGATGCTGATAAGCCATTCTTGCTAGAAAAATTTTACATTTTAAAACATCTAATTATTTTGCTGACCACAGAAGAAATATTTTAACTCTTGATTAACCCATAATTCCCTTATAATAACAAGGCGGACTTCTGCTTGCTCCTCATCTGTGCCCTCAATCCCTCGAGTCCTCTCAAAAGCCTGCACAGGAATGAATGGGTGACATGGGCACTTTCCAGCCAATATGCTAGCAGTACACCACCAGTTGATTTCAGCAGGAAAATTTTCCTACCCCAGTTGCTGAACTGTAAAAAAAAAATACTGTCCCATACAACGGCCCCCTTTTGTGAATTTATGGAATATGTTATACCACAGTGGCAGGTTCCCAAAATAAATTTCTTTTACGTAAGGCCATTCCAGCTCCCTACCATCATGTGGAAGGCAATGTTTTGTCCTCCTTGGACAGATCAGCAACAAGGTTCATATTACCGATGACTCATGGTCCAGCAGGCATTGTCAGGGATGTTACCTTTCCTTCAGGGTGCACTGGGTAACTCTGCTGGCAGCTGGGAAGGTTCAGTGTTGGAGCTAGTTCCGCCACCACGCCCCCCTTAAAAAAATGGTGGTGATTCTGCCACATCTGCTTCCTCCACCCCTCCTCTTCTTCTTCCTCTGTGGCCTCTTCTGCAGGAAGTGTCCTCTGAACCAGCAGTGCTCCCTAAGCAATCAAGGGGCTAGTCTAGGGGACTGGAGCCACACAGGGGCACAGATTCTGTCAGCTCTGCGTGGGCAGGCTCAGAGATGGTTCACACCACTGCAGCTTGAGCCAGGAATGGTTGTATGCGACAATGGCACCAACTTTCTCTCTGCCCTCTGACAGGGACACTTGACACATATTCCATGCTTGGCACATGTCCTGAGTTTGGTGGTAAAGCATTTCTTGACCAGGTACACAGGCTTACCAGATATTCTGAGGCAGGTCCAAAAAGTCTGTGGTCATTTCCGGCGGTCATACAATGCCAGTGCTCGGCTGGCTGACATTCAGGGGGAATTCAACCTGCCCACAAACCGCCTCATTTGTGACATGCCTACCAGGTAGAACTTAACATTGGCAATGCTGCAGTGGCTGCACGCACAGCAGAGGGCCATCAATGAGTACCTACATGAGTATGGCACCAGGACAGGCTCAGGGGAGCTTGGCTTCTTTTCACCACTCCAGTGGCTACTGATCAAGGAGGCATGCACTGTCCTGACACCATTTGAGGAGGCCACAAGGATGGTGAGCAGCAACAATGCATGCATCAGTGGCACTGTCCTTCTAGTCTTTCTACTGGAGCACACACTTCCTGAAATCATGGACAAGGAACTTGAGGCAGAACAGCGGGAGGAAGAGGAGGACTTCCTTTCCTCTCAAGGCCCTCTTTATGCAGATAGCTTTCCTATAGGACCGCCAAACACACAGGAAGAAGAGGAGGAGGAGGATTGTGTCAGCATGGATGCAGAGGATAACACACAGCAGTCTTCAAGGGATGGTTTGCAGTCCCCAGAAACCCAAGGTGTTATAAGTGGCTGGGAGGAGGTAGTTCCTGACAATGTCATCCTCAGTGACCCAGAGGACTCTCATGCCTCCTCAAACTTACGCTGCATGGCCTCCCTGATTCAGCAAAGCCTGTGAAAAGACCCAAGGGTTCGTGTTATCAAGGAGAGGGATCATTACTGGCTGGCAACCCTTCTTGATCCACGTTACAAGAGTAAAGTTGCAGAGCTCATCCTGCCCTCGTAGAGGGAGCAAAGGATGAAACATTTTCAGGATACCTTGAAGAAAAGTTTGTGCAATGCCTTTCCAGACCCTGGGAGGTTACCATTACCTGGTGCTGGACAACATGTTTCTGAGACTTTGTTCGGTCAGAGGAAGAGCGGTGGAGAAGGTGGCTGGCTGACCGATGCCTGTAAACAATTCTTCAGTCTTCAGCACCCAAGGCTGATGGGTTCAAACATCCACTGAGTTACTGGGTCTTGAGGATGGACCACTGGCTGGAACCTGCTCAATATCCAATTGAGCTACTGGCCTGTCCTGCATCCGGCGTGCTTACTGAATGGACATTCAGTGCTGCTGGAGGGTTCGTATTTGATCAAAGAGTGCACCTGTCCACAGACTGGCTTGATAGGCTCACATTTATAAAAATGAATCAGTCCTGCATTATCAGCTATCAAGCCCCTGATACTGATGTAACTGATTGAATTTGCTAGGGATCTGGGATCCCTTGAACACTGCCTATGCTGCCTATCCTAATCCTCCTGAATCCTGATGATGATAGCTTTCAACAATATTTGGGTTTAGGGCACCACCAACACCCAAGGCCCAAATTTCTTGCACCTGTTTGACTGGGGCATGTCATTACAATTTTTAAAATAATTTACAACAGCAGGGTCTGTTCCTGCACCCAACAAGAGTAACTGTGAGGAGTTACACTATTCTGCCACCACCAACACCCAAGGCCCAATTTTCATGCACCTGTTTGAGTGGGGCATGACATTACAATTTTTGAAATAATTTTCAACAGCAGGGCCCATTCTTGCACCCAACAAGAGTACCTGGTTACAGTGTTTTGCCAGCACCAACACCCAAGGCCCACTTTTTCTGCATCTGTTTGACTGGGGCATGTAATTACAATTTTAAAATAATTTACAACAGCAGGTCCCGTTCCTGTGCCCAACAAGTGTAACTGTTAGGTGTTACAGTGTTCTGCCCCCACCAACACTCAAGGTCCAAATTTTCTGAACCTGTTTGACTGGGGCATGTCATTACAATTTTTTAAATAATTTTCAACAGCAGGCCCCATTCTTGCACCCAACAAGAGTACCTGGTTACAGTGTTTTGCCAGCACCAACACCCAAGGCCCACTTTTTCTGCATCTGTTTGACTGGGGCATGTAATTACAATTTTAAAATAATTTACAACAGCAGGTCCCGTTCCTGTGCCCAACAAGAGTAACTGTGAGGGGTTACAGTGTTCTGCCATCACCAACACCCAAGGCCCAATTTTTCTGCATCTGTTTGACAGGGGCATATAATTACAATTTTATAGAGTGCAGTCCCCGTAGTATATCTAATACAGTTCAGACTATATGGTGCAGTCAATGTAGTATATATAACACAGTGTATTGAAGCGGTTAAGGGGAACTCTATGACAGAATTAGGGAAAAAAAAGGCATGGGGTCCCCCCAAAATCCATACCAGGCCCTTCGTGTCTGTTATAGATTTTAAAGGGAACCCCGCACCAAAATTTAAAAAAAAATGGCATGGGGGCCCCCAAAATCCATAACAGACCTTTATCTGAGCATGCAACCTGGCAGGTCAGGATAGGGGGGAGCAAGCACCCCCCCACCTGAACCATACCAGGCCACATGCCCCCAACATTGGGAGGGTGCTTTGGGGTCTCCCCCCACGTCACCTTATCCCCATGTTGATGGGGACAAGGGCCTCTTCCCGACAACCCTGGCCAGTGGTTGTTGGGGTCTGAGAGCGGGGGGCTTATCGAAAATCTGGAAGCCCCCTTTAACAAGGGGGCCCCCAGATCCCAGCCCCCCCTATGTGAATGAGTATGGGTACCCCTACCCATTCGCCAAAAAAGAGTGTAGTGTTACAAAAAACAGTAGACAGTTTTTGACAAGTCCTTTAAAAATGTCTTCTTCTTCCCCGCTTCTTCTTCTGGCTTTCTCCTTCTTCTTTCGGTCTTCCTCCGCTTCTTCTTTTCTCTCGTCATCTTCTTCTTCTTCCTCCGCCGCTTCTCCCACTGCTGACCAGAGGTGACTCCCAGAATGTCTTCAGTTTGACAGTTATTTTATAGGCAAGGGCGGACCACCCGATGACATAATCGAGTGACCCTGCCCCGTCTGATGTCATGTGACATCAGAGGGACGAGGTCACTCATTTACATCACTGGGTGGCCCCACCCTTACCTATAAAATAACTGTTGAACTGAAGACTGCCCATTCCGAGAGTTGCCTCTGGTCGCCAGTGGGAGTGACAGCGGAGGAAGAAGAAGAAGACAACGAGAGGAAGGAAGAAGCGGAGGAAGACCAAAATAAGAAGGAGAAGACCAGAAGAAGAAGCGGGGAAGGAGAAGATGGAGGAAGACCAGAGGAAGAAAGAAGAAGTGGGGGAAGAAGAAGACATTTTTAATAAAGGACTTGTCAAAAGCTGCCTACTGTTTTTTTTAACACTACACTTCTTTTTTGTTGAATGGGTAGGGGTACAAAGTACCCCATACTCATTCACATAGGGGGTCGGGATCTAAGGGCTCCCTTGTTAAAGGGGGCTTCCAGATTCCGATAAGCCCCCCACCCACAGACTCTGACAACCAATGGCCAGAGTTGTTGAGAAGAGGCCATTGTCCCCATCAACATGGGGACAAGGTGCTTTGGGGGGACCCCAAAGCACCCAAGTTGAGGGCATGTGGCATGGTATGGTTAAGGAGGAGGGCGCCCGCTTGTCCCCTCCCTATCCTGACCTGCCAGGTTGTATGCTCGGATAATGGCCTGGTATGAATTTTTTGCGGGAGACCGCCACACTATTTTGGCGCGGGGTTCCCCTTAAAATCCATTCCAGACCCAAGGGCATGGTTTGGATTTTGGGGGGCCCCCATGCATTTTAAAAAAAAATTTGATGTGGGGTTCCCCTTAAAATCCATACCAGACCCGAAGGGCCTGGTATGGACTGGGGGGGACCCCTACACAAATTTTTCAGTTATTTTTTATATATATTGCCGGGAACCGGCAATTCATTACAGCCGCAAGCAAGTTTAAATGACTATTTTTCTTTAGAAATGTTTTGCCTGCCCTAAACATCACACAGATGCGTCACTTTACAGGCAGACTAAGGGGACCCCCCCAGGAACGATATTTAAATGTATATTTCATTTTTATTTTTTCACTTTAAGCATTATTAAAATCACTGCTCCTGAAAAAACAATTGTTTTAAAAACTTTTTTTGCATTGATACATGTCTCCTAGGGCAGTACCCAGGTCCCCATACACTTTTTATGGCAATAACTTGCATATAAGCCTTTAAAATTAGCACTTCTGATTTTTCATATTCCTGTCCCATTGACTTTAATAGGGTTTGCGCGTTCGCATGAACTTATTGCCTGTTCGCTGTGTTCTGGTGCAAACCGAACCGGGGGGGTGTTCGGCCTATCCCTAGAGGCTACATATCACCTCCTCACTACCTGTCAAACACGCCCAGAATGCATTTCAGAGGAGCAGAAGTGCCTGCTGCACTTGTGAATGAGCCCTTAGTTGCATTAAGCAGCGGCACACCTTAGGGCTCAGCTCATTCACACATACAGTTGAAGGGTGGTAAAACCCTGCAGTTGAGTCATTGTTTTACCACCCCAATTCCTACCCCCTTTAGCTGCTGGGGCAGCAGCCAAAAGGTGTACACATTCTGCAGCAGGAATTAAACCCCCTGTTGCTTTTGGTGGATGCTACTGCCTGCCATCGTAACCCATTCAAGTAAATGGGGCCACTCATCAAGTGCCCCACAACTACATGCTTCTGCAGGGTCCAAGGGGTTAAAGCAGGGGGTGAGAAAGCAACACAACTCTGCTTGCTTTAACCCCTTATTTGCTGTACTGTACAAGATTGCAGGGCATTTGTAGAGTGGCCTCATTCATTTGAATGGGTCATGCTTGGCAGGTGCTACACCCACCAACCATGACAGAGTGTATAACTCCTGCTGTGACATGTGTACATCCCTGGCCACTGCAGCTAAAAGGGGTGCAGTTGGGGTGGGGGAGGTAAAAACAAACTCAACTCTGGGGTTTTAATACCCCACTAACTGCACATGTAAATGAACCGTGTGGCTCCAAAACATTGCACTGTCTTCTGTGATGTGATCATTCTGCAGTAAAGATTTGAATGTAATTGTTGATGCGTGGTGTGCTGGTGAATATGTGCATTTGATCTACCAGTCACCAGTCACCTGGTCATGATCTACTGGTTGTTGAGCTCCCGAGTCCGGAACGCCACTTCTGTTATGAAATTTCACGTCAATGTATAAAAATAACAGTGCCACAGATGCTAGGTATAAATGATCTAATGGACAGCTGTTGCTCCAATTATTGATAATAACAATAAAACCAAGTTAAATATAGTATGAGTAGCGCAGGTCCACACACCAACCTAAAATCTCCTCTGTGCCAATATATAGGTACATATAAATGTGATAAACAATGCAAAATAGTGTAATCATGAATCATAAGATATTAATACTTCACTTATACTTTCTATAGACAATACCTAGTTAAATGAATGTACATAAATGTGCAAAATACAAAAAAGTGCAAATGCAGCAAAATGTGCAAAACAAGCATTAAATATGTACAAAGTTCAGAATAATATCACTAAAGTGCATACGTGACAGGCCATAAACTTTAAAAAAAATGAAAAATGAAAAGAATATAAACGTGAAAAACAGTATAGTTAAGATTGCAATATAAAGTCCCAGCTCCCCTTCACATTTATGGAAATCCACCAAAGGTGCTCCACCACAATGTGAAGCCTTCACCACTCTCACTAGATTGAACCCACCAGATTGATAGGCTGATCAAATTATAAACCGGCATACACACCAAATCTTTCCCAAAGATCACCAAAAGTACTCTTTCTACCTAGGCATTGGTCAGAATCCCATCTCACATGTCATAGTATCCAATATGGGAAATAAAAAGAAGGAAGGAGGCTCCGATCGTATAAGATCATGGTAACAGGCTTTATTTGAAATATGTAAACATTCCAGTCACATGTTAGAAGTGCCTACCCGAAACTAGGGAAAACACACTCAGCTGTGTTAGTCATTCGCCTCCGGTCAAACCACGGACCGCGAGCATGAACTGGCATATGCGGTGATGTCAGCATCCCTGCCCCGCCCCATATATTCACATCAGAAGCTGTTTTGCGGATGCTGAGCATGTCCTCCAGCACCCGCCGATCATTGGTAAAGAACACAGAACGGCAATCTGCCTATTTACAACAAGAGAAATTAAATTAGATAAAAATAAAATAAAATACCCAAGGAGAGCTGCACATATAGTGATACATATATGCAGTAGACATGCCCAACTTATTTTGGTCCGAATGTATATTCAAAAAATTTTCAAAACTAATCTCCTAATGAAATAGTAACACATTTAGTTGAAAAATGATCGACCAATCAGCTGATGATTCATTGGTTAAGGACGCAGTGGCCGGCTTCCCGGCCCGCTCCTTAACAACCAGCTATTCTTCACACAGAATTTGAATTGGCCGATCATTTTTCGACTGATCCGAATTCAAATCATTCAGAAAATGTGAATTTTGTTAGAAAATGAATAAACAAAATGAAATTTAGCGAAACAAAACAAAACTAAACAAATTCTGAAATTAATCAATGAAACAAAATTAGTAACATAACAAAATCTATCGGAAACAAAACAAATTTTTCTATGCTGCACATATCTAATGCGCAGCTCTCCGTGGGCCAGTTATTCTATTTTTAGCTAATCTAATTTTTCCTGGTGTACAGTATTTCTCTTTTCCTTCAGCGCTGTATGCCAGGTCTGGCTGCCTTATTGGCCACACTTTAGTCTGCACACATTTTAACACCCATTATCTAATGGTTTCCCACCTTGGCTCATTTAATCTCCTAAGCCTTTTGGAGTTGCAAGTAATGGATGGGTTATGATGTATACTGTTATTTGGGGTACTGTACAGGACACCGGGAATGTGTCCTGGATGGCAGGTACATTTCCCCAATATTTGAGTTGTGGTTCCTTTAAGGAGGACAGTTGTAGAGACATTGCAGTACTCAGGGGTTCTCATTCATGCAGGGTGAGGTGTCCCTGGTTATGTTTGGCTGGAGAGGACTGATTTCCAGTACTCTTTGGATTGCTAAATTTGTTTTAGGGACGTGGGCTTTTGGAGGTTCACAGATACTTGGGTGGGAAGAGCCTCCAAATCCTGACTACCAGGACTTTGGTCCCGAAGGGGTTAAGTCCCAGGTGAGGGAGGCTTGAAAGGCAGCAGAGGGAAATCAGCACCTGTGTCCGGGAAGTTAATGGAAGAGAGGCTGACAAGCTGTGTGGCAAGTGTGAGCTCTCAGACAAGCTAAGATGGGGGTTACTGACACCCCATGTGGCCTGCCTGGCACCCTTACTATGGAGGAGTCTCACCCCTGTATGGGACCAACGATTGGTGGTGAGCCTGTGGTTTAGTTTTGTGATACCAAGACAAGGACTATTTATTGACTTTGGCTGAAGTAAGCTGACTTTTTGTTTATCCATGATTCAAATAAGTTAACTGTTTTGTTTTTACCAAAATGGGTGGTGGTCATTCCAGAGCTACCCCAGATTATAGTACATAGCTATAGTACATAATTACATAGTAGGTAAGGTTAAATAAAGACAATAGTCCACCCAGTTCAACCTGTGTAGGTGTATGTATATCAGTGTTTATAATTATTTTCCATATCCCTGTATGCTGTGTTCTTTAACCACTTCACTACCGGAAGGATTTCCCAGGTTAGGACCAGAGCACTTTTTGTGATTCGGCACTGCGTCGTTTCAACTGACAATTGCGTGATCATGTGACGTTGTGCCCAAACGAAATTTGCGTCCTTTTTTTCCCACAAATAGAGCTTTCTTTTGGGAGTATTTGATCATCGCTGCGTCATTTCTGATTGCCGCTATAAACAAAGAAAGAGCGACAATTTTGCAAAAAAAACAATATTTCTTCGTTTTTGCGAAGATTCAAATCCAAAAAAAAAAATATAAAAAAACATTTTTTTTCATCGGTTTTGGCCGATTTATATTCTTCCTCATATTTTTGGTAAAAAGAATCGCAATCGGCGTTTATTGATTGATTTGCGCAAAAGTTGCCGCGTTTATGGATGATGAGAATTGATTTCTGGGGTTTTATTTTTTTTATTTTTTACTAGTAATGGCGGCGATCTGCGATTTTTAGCGGTACTGCAATAGTGCAGCGGAGATGTCGGACATTTTTGACACTTTTTTGGGACCAATGACATTTATTCAGCGATCAGAAATTTAAATGTGCACTGATTACTGTATAAATGTCATTGGCAATGAAGGGGTTAACCTGCAGGGGGCGATCTAGGAGTTAACTGTGTTCCCTGGGTGTGTTCTAACTGTGGGGGGGGGGCTGGGCTACCATGGGCATGAGAGATCTAACTGATCCCAGTGACAGGGATCAGTAGATCTCTTATGTCCCCACTGACAAAGCGGGGAACCGCTGTGTTTACATCGGCGGTTCCCCGTTCTTTCACTTTGGCCGCTCATTGTGGCTTGCCGGTGGACATCGGGTCCACCCAAGCCGTGGGCACACTCCTCCGGAGTGTGTCGGGCATGAGAGCACGCCGGCAGCAGCGCGCACTCGCCCCCTAGCTGCGCCTGCGCGAATCGCCACCTATTTACGGCGATTTGCGGTAAGCGTCCACACTGCCGCCGTAAATATACAGCACGCAGTGTGGAACCGGTTAAGATGCACATCCAAGAGTCTTTTAAAAATATCCATAATCCCCCGCTGCCACCACCAATTGTGGAAGAGAGTTCCACAGCCTTATTGTCCTGACAGTGAAAAACCCTTGCACAGTTTAAGGTTAAACTCGCCTCTCCTCCAATCTCATTGTGTGGCCCCGTGTCCTCTTACACTCCCTAAGACTAAATAGTTTTTTTCCTATGCTGGGATCACTGTTGAGATATTTGTAAATCCAGTTGCTGAGGTCTCGATTTTGCTATTGGGACGGTGATATATTTTGAGACCAATCCGGTGTAGACCTCATGAGGTAGGTCAAGACCAGTGGTCAGGAGTCTTCCCTACACGACCTTGACCTCTCTCAGGTTTCTTCCCGTTGTTTTACTTATTGCCGGACCTGATGGAGTTAATGCTCCTTACTGACGTTCGTGACCTAAACAAGAGCGACCTCTTCGTTGACCTAAATGTTTATAGAGTTGTCACTAGGGTCGTATCCTTTTTTTGATAAATCAGAATCCCTCACATTCTCCTGTGCCCCGGTGTGTTACTCTAACCTCCTCTCC
>BLSH010222068.1:54711-65014 GCA_018402905.1 Glandirana rugosa | reverse complement strand
TGTATTTCAGTTATCCTGCAAACCTGGCCTGTTATTGGGTCCCAAGGACCGGAGTTGAGAACCACTGCTGTAGTGGGAGATCTGGGCCTGGGGAACTCTGTGAGTAGGCCGCGGGGTGGCAGGCTTGGTTGGGCCCTGTGGGAGATAGAGCAAACTCCTCCATTACATGTCCCAGTAGTGACTCTGTAGAGGCTGGGGAGGCTTCCATATTAGGTTTCCCATAAGGAAAGGTAGCAGGGGAGATCAGAGATTGTGTGTGCTCCGGTACTTGCCTGTTCTCTTGTGCATTCCTTGCTGCGTCAGCCTGTTTGTGACCGGCCATCTTGGTACACCCCGGCCTGGCCTGTCTGTCTAGCTGTGGCCCCAGATCACATCTGGCTCCCTGGTGTGCCATCAGCAGGCTGGTCTCCTCGTTGTCGGATTGTCCTTGGGCACCTCCCGATGGGTTGGGGAGGTCACAGCTGCCTGGATTGGGTGCAGTATGTACCGAGGCTCCGGGGTGGCGCGGAGCTCCTGGATCAAGCGTCCATCTCGGAACTTTCGCGCATGCGCACTCTGGTTTTTGTAATTTTTTGGTATTTTTTTCTGTCATTTTCACTTGTTGCAGTCCATCTCACAAAAATATTTACCCAAACTCACACAGGTGTCTTTACAATCCACAAACAATATCATTGTTGATGTACATTTAAAATTAGTCACAATTGTGTGTATTTTTTATTATTTCCAAATGATCCTAATTTAAGGACAAAAAATGTGATACGTGTACCAACATCAGAAATAAACATGTCATTCACAAAAATCAGAGGACAACATCACCATTCTACACTGACACACAAGAACCACCAAATATCACAGAGAATAACTCCTGATTAATGTAATTCCACCACCTGTATGTCCAAAGAAATGCAGTATATATGTGTATGAGGGTGCCACATGTAGCAGCTCTGTGGCTCACAAGGTAGCACGTCTGCCTAACAGCGCTGAGTTTCTGGTTTTGAATCCCAAACATGCCACTTCATGTAGAGATGTTGTTTATTCTCCCTATGTTGTTAAACATAACTCCTGGCTCAGGGCCTTACCTAAATTATGTCTAAATGTAGTATTTGTGTGTAGAAGGGTTCCACCGCTATTGCAAATGGTGTCATATGTTTTACATGGGCAAGGACTCTAATCAGCCATAACATTTCCCCACCACCACTAATACAGCCTCTTACCAAGCCAAAACCCACAAGATGACAGCTGTTTATTTCTCAGCATGCTGACAGTAATCAGCCATAACCAGCATTCACAATAGATGGTATATGCCAGAAACAGGTTGTTCACTGCTCTCTAGTGGGTTAGGGGTTTCACATAACGGAACCCCAGGAAATCACATTATAAATCAAGCAAGTGTGGGTTTGCACTAAATCTAGACCTGGGGTGTTTTGGCCCTGATATTTTAATGTTATATGCTTATGATGAATGCCAAATGTGCTTTGTCACCAATTTCTGTGAAGCACCCCTCACAAAGTTGTAATTTCCTGTTTTTTACCCTCCATATGCCCAACAACGTACAAGTTTGATTTGGAGATATTTGGGATCACTGATCATGGCCAGTGTTATATTTTTTGAGGTTTACCCTGCACAGATATATATGCTGAGGCATGTTTTTATTTGAAATCAGTGTGTAATGAACAGGTACGAGAGAGACAGAAACAATTACACTGGTGGGTGTGTCCTTTACTGGGTGTGTAGAGGTGAACAATCTTAGCTAGGTTATTTAAAGGCCAGCATTTGCGGCAGGCATTTGGCCTAAGAACAGGCCTTAATATTTCTTTGCAGTCTGTATATTGGGCTACAAATAGATGTGGGTTTTGGGGGTGTGCATAATTCCTTACTCCCACCACACTAAGGCTGTTTGATGATTGCTTCTAAATCTCACATGTTAGACTTACAACTGCTATGTAATTGTTTTGTTGAAAAGGAAGGTTCTGGTTAATTAATTCCTGCTGTGTGTGTCAATGTAGCTTGTGTGGTGCCTTTTTGGCTTTTGTATTAATTTTGTCTGGTTTTGCTTATAATAATTCTGCTATGTAACTTTTTGTGGATTTGGGGCGAGGATTTCTGATCACAAAAAAGGTTAGTCCTGCTTGTTATTAGCTTGATTTGTATCCCTGCTTTTCTAATGTGCTTTGTTTAAAGTGTCTAATTTTTAGTGCCCTACCCTTGTAGATTGTAAGCTCTTTTGAGCAGGGCCCTTCTAACTATATTGTCAAATGCTGGAGTATCATTTCCATCCCTTTTTTTTGGCCCAAGTACATCAATGTAACATATGTTTATACCAATGTTGAAATAAAAAATTGATTGTTTTTTTCTTTATGTTTGACTTTTGCAGACTCGAAATGTATATTTTAGAAATTCATACCCCTTCAAATCTGCATTAAATCTAGTTGCATACAAAAGTATTTGGTTGTGCAAGTTTTTGAGTAGAAAGTGTAATGGATGGGAGGGTGAAGAACCTCCCCCCCCCCCCATAAAAAACCCTTAAAAAAATCCCTGCTCCAAAGCTGAATTTCAGAGGTCTACTAATTTGTTTCTGGACTAGGTAAGCCATGAAATGTGTCAAATTAAATGTGAATTCTCTCTAAGCCCCAAATTAAGAAAATAATACCCCAAAAAACATTTTTCAAACAAAATTTGGCATGGGGCCCCCCAAAATCCATACTAGGCTCTGTGAGTCTGGCATTCTGGCTTCTTCTTGGTGTCGTCTCTCCCGCCACCATCTTCTCCGCTGCTTTGTTCTTCCTCGCCGACATCTTCCCCTGGTGCTGTCTCTTCTGACGCAATCTTCTGTTGCCACTCTCTCCTGCCACTGTCTCTCCCTGCCACCTTCTCCCCCGCTGTGTTCTTCAGCGCCGCTGCTTAGCCACTATTAAAAAAACAGGTGGCGGGCTCTCCAGGTGATGTCATCGGATGACCACACCCCATGGCTGTAAGAGGTGCCAGACAGTGGGTGACAACACAACGGAGGAAGGCAGCGACACGCAAGAACACAGCGGAGGGAGAAGGCGGCGGTTACAGAAGATGACGGAATAGACAGCACCAGGGGAAGGTACCGGTGAGGAAGAACAGAGCAGCCAGAGAATACAGTGGCGGGAGCGAAGACACCGGGAACAATGGCTCAGAGATATTTTTACTATAAAGGACTTGTCAAAAACCGGTTATTGTTTTTTTTCACATTTCACTGCTTTTTTTGGTGACTGGGTAGGGGTAAGATGTACCCGATACCCATTCACATAGGAGGGTCCAGGATCTGGGGGGACTTCCAGATACAGATAAGCCCCCATGCCTGCAGACCCCAACAACCACAGCCCAGGGTTGTCGGGAAGAGGCCCTTGTCCCCATCAACATGGAGGCAATGTGCTTTGGGGTGGGGGGATGCAGAGCCCCCCTGCCCCAAAGCACCCACCCCCATGTTGAGGGCATGTGGCCTGGTATGTTTCAGGAGGAGGGGCACTTGCTCATCCCCTCCCTTTCCTGGCCTCCAGGCTGCATGCTTGGATAAGGGTCTGGTATGGATTTCTGGGGAACCCCACACCGCTTATTTGTTACGATAAAAAGCACAAAGCTTACATCTTAATCAGCAGCATATGCTGACAATAGGCGAATGCCCAATAGCCAATGCCACATGAGCATGGTTGTTACCATAATATTAATGTCTAAAATGCAAAACATAATTGTATAGAATGCAAAGAATCAAACATTAGTAATTGTAGTTTCTATGTTTGATTGTGGTCAGCTCTGTAGCGTAGTGGTTTGCTCTGCTGCATTCAAAGGTTGAAGGCATAGGTTCGCAACCCGCAGATGGTATCACCTGCTGAAAGCTTGCAACTGCATATTAGCCAATGTACATCATTTTGATTGCTTCCATGCTATGAACTCTTTAAATGCATGCAATGGTATGTACATATTCAACAATATTATGGTGTGGTGCTTGGCTGGTCTGCATTTTAAGGGAAACCGCACGCCAAAATGTAATTTGAAAAATGGCATGGGGTCCCTCCCGAAAATCCATTCCAGACCCTTATCCGAGCATGCAGCCTGGCAGGTCAGGAAAGGGAGGGGATGAGCGAGCACCCCCCCTCCTGAACCCTACAAGGCCACATGACTTCAACGTAGGGAGGGTGCTTTTGGGTCCCCACCAAAGCACCTTGTCCCCATGTTGATGGGGACAAGGGCCTCTTGCCGACAACCTTGGCCGGCGGTTGTCAGGGTCTGTGGGTGGGGGGCTTATCAGCATCTGGAAGCCCCCTTAATAAGGGGGCCCCCAGATCCCAGCCCCCTATGTGAATGAATATGGGGTACATCGTACCCCTACCAATTCACCAAAAAAGTCATGTAGTGTGGCAAAAAGTCCTTTATTGTGAAATAGCTCTGAGTCATCTTCTTTCCCCACTTCTTCCTCCGTTCTCCCTCCGTCTTCTCCTTCCTCGCTTCTTCCTCTGGTCTTCTCATTCTTCCCTTGGTTTTCCTCTGGCTTCTTCTTCCTCCACTCCTTCTTCCAGTCTTCTTCTTCCACTGCTCCCGCCAACGACCCGGTGAAGATCCAAAAATGACCCTCCTCTGATGTTGCGGCCTGCTGATCGGTCCGCTTCCATGGTGCACATGCCTTATATAACTATGGGGCATGGCCACCGGATGACATCATCTGGAGACCCCATCCCCTTGTGACATCACGGGCCAATCATGGGTGGTGAAGTCACAAGGGGCAGGGTCTCTGAATGACATCATCCGGCCCATCACATCATTGGAGGAGGTTCATTTTTTTAAAACTTCAGCGGGTCTGCGGCAGGAGTGGCAGCTGAGGAAGAAGAAGAAGACCGGAGGATGAAGAAGGCGGGGGAAGAAGAAGCCGGAGGAAGAAGGAGAAGACCAGAGGAAGAAGCGAGGAAGGAGAAGATGGAGGAAAACCGGGAGGAAGAAAGGAGGAAGAAGCGGGGAAGAAGAAATATTTTTAATAAAGGACTTGTCAAAAACTGCCTACTGTCTTTTGTCACATTACACTACTTTTTTTGGTGAATGGGTAGGGGTACGATGTACCCCATACTCATTCACATCGAGGGTGGGATCTGGGGCCCCCTTGTTAAAGGGGGCTTCCAGATTCCGATAAGTCCCCTGCCCTGTCCTCATCAACAAGCACCCTCCCCATGTTGAGGGCATTTGGCCTGGTATGGTTCAGGGGAGTGCTCGCTCATCCCCGCTTTTCCTGATCTCCAGCTGCATGCTTGGATCAGGGTCTGGTATGGATTTTGGGGGGACCCCACGCTGTTTTTTTTTTCTACAATAAATGCGCTAAGCTTACATCTTAATCAGTAGCATATGTTGACATTAGGTGAATGCCTAATAGCCAATTCCCCATAAGCATGGTTGGGGGGACTCAAAGCCATTTTTTTATTTAAATTTTGGTGTGGGGGTCCCCTCCGATTCCATACTAGACCTGAAGGGTCTGGTGTGGATTTGGGGGCGCCACGTCAATTTTTTAAAAAAAATTTGGCGCAGGGTTCCTCTTAAAATCCATACCAGACCCAAAGGGCTTAATATAGACTGGAGCGGACTGCATGCCTTTTTTTTTTACTTTTTTACATCTATATTGCCAGGAGCCGGCAATACATTACAGCCACGAGCAAGTTTAAATGACAATTTTTCCTTTAGAAATGCCATTGTTTCTGCAGCATTTTCTACACATCACACAGATGTGCCACTTTACAGGCAGGCTAAGGGGATCCCCCCCAAGCACAATATTTAAAGGAATTTTTCTTTTTCATTGTTTTTCAGGGCTGGGCTCATTCCTCTCTTCTCAGAGCATGCTGCTCAGCTGAAAATGAATTGCCAGTCTCAGCTTTCACTCTGTCTCACCTGATGTCCATATCCTGATCATTAGCCAGCCCTCCTAGCTATATAAACTGCCTGGATCAGATTGCAGACACCTGAATAAATCTTTGCTGTGTGTTCCTGTGAAAAACTTTGCCTGTTTGACATTTCCTTCTGGTTCCTGGATTCAAGACCCTGCTTCTCTGACTCTCCTGGCTCCTGACCCAGCATTCTGTTTGTTTGACTTCACTCATCTCTGGACTCCTGTTTCACTGGCTCGCTCTGACTATCCGCTCCGGTTACCGAACCCTGGCTATGTTTTGACCACGTTTACTCTGTTTATAACATTTTATCATTAAAAAGTATGATTTTACTGCGCTTTTGTCTTTGTCTGATTAATGGTTCCTGACATTGTTTCACTTTAAGCATTTTTAAAATCACTGCTCCTTTAAAAACTATTGTTTTAAAAAAAAATTCTATTGATACATGCTCCCCAGGGCAGTACCCAGGTCCCCATACACTTTTTAGGACCAAAAACCTGCATACAAGCTTTCAATAAGGACTTTGGATTTTGCAGGTTCTAGCCCCATTGACTTCCACTATTCCCGAATATGTGATCTGACAGGCATGTTCACCGGCAATAGCGCACTGCTCCATTTGCATATCCGCCAAGTTTCTGAGAGTTGAAGTCTTGATTGCCTTTAAATGGGTGCTATTTTCATCCACCACAGGAGCGCATATTGGCGCTATAGTAAATTACCCCTGTATGTCAATGTAGCCAGCAATTAGCTCTGATACCCTCCATAGCAGTACAATGTCCCCATATTGACTCTGCACTTGCCCTTTTACAGTATGTATATATATTTACAGTATATATATATGTGTATAATATATATTTTTTTTAATACTGTCACTAGAGCAAACACAGTGTCAGTATGGTGACATTGTATTGCCATGGCAGTGATCAGAGACAATGGCTGGCTACTCCGATGACACAACAGCTTTTTTTTTAATGAATACGCTTGTTGCATGAGACTTGTCCATTACATGTTAAAATTTAGGCTTCCAATGCTCCCAAATTCCTTCTTGGGAATGTATATAAAATATTGTTATAAATACCATTGAATGAAAAACTGCCCCAATTTCACTGGTAAAGGCAATATTTAGTTATTTCTGCAAAATTCTTTTTTGGATTTAGCTTGATTTGTTAAATGTGTTAGGATAAATATTCTATGTTGTCATATAAAACCATTTTATGAACTCATTAACTGCATGAAAGGGAAATTGTGGAGCCCTGTCAGCAGGAAGGTGGTGGTAAATGACAGCCACAAATATTTAACATGAATTCATGAACATGCATACAATTATTAGTTTGAAAAGCTACCTTACTCACAAGTTTTGTATTCCCTCTTGCTCTTTAGTCAAGAGTACATTATCACTGAATTTTAATTTGCTATAACTTAATTTCTAATTTTCACTGAATAATGCTATTTATTAAAATAAATAATTTTGGCTCAATGAAAATCAAAATGCTGTTTGGTAGGAAAAGATTTCTCGCACAGTAGCCTTTGTTATGCTAATAGTTAAATATTGCTGTCAATTTAACTATGATTACGCCATGAAAAAGCTAATAAAAGGCAGCAACACTTATCAAAACATATTATGTTGTTTAGAAGTGAACAATAATATGATGGCTTACTAAATGGTATAAATTGTACTTCATCTTAGAAAACCTTAAAGGCCCAAATAAGTTATAGAGTCCATTCAGATTTATACATCGCGGTATCACATGTTAGCATAATGCACGTTAACGCAAAATATGTCAACACACAGCTGTCACATTCACTGTATATGGCACTCCAATACTTTGCTAATTCACAACGCACCTCAGTGTACCACAGCACACTTACTCTCTGTTGTAAAAAAAGGGTTATGTGTGCTTTTAAGTCCATTGCTATGCATTCACATCCCATTTATAAGTAATAGGCTGCCTTAAAGCAACACACATGAATGCACAATAAAACGTGTTATCACACATGCATTGCTTACCTTCCTTTCGCTCCTTGCCATTTAGCTGAAATACAAAAAGGAAGCCCCATGTAAGCTCCTGGTCACTACTTAAACCTTACATGGGGCAAAGTACTCTTTCCTCAGCAATCAGCATGCAACAGGGCAGTGAGTCAATTGCCCCCGTATAACCAAAATTAACAGCTATTTCTTTTCAATCTGAATGGAGCTGCTGAACAGAATGGTCCTGAGCCAAGTAAATCTGAATATGTGTAGCTGAGTAGGAAGGCAGTTAAGTGGCATATGCATAGATAAAATACATACTGTATATGGCAACTATTTTACCCATGAAAGAATTTGTAATTCTGTGCAGTGAGTTCTGATATTTAGACAACCATGGCAGAAGGCAAAACCAAATCCTCAACCCCCAATTATCAACTACCATTTCAGTAAAATAATACTTTCTAAGATTAGCTTTCAACTTTCCTCCAGTTAGTTTGAGGTCATGTCCCCATGTTCTTAATTTTGGTTTCATATTGAAAAAACTGCATTTCTTAACCTTTGATGTATTTAAAGGTTTCAATCATGTCTACCCTTTCCCTTCTTTCCTCCGGACTGTACATATTAAGTTCCTGAAGTCGCTCTTGATGTTTTATCCCCCGGGCCTTTCACTATTTTTGTTACCCGTATCTGGACTCGTTCTACCTTATCAATATCTTTTTTGTAAGATAAAATAAAGATGTTACCTTTATATTGTGTATCCTACAACACTTATGGTGGCATTTCTGTGAACTACATTATTTATGTGATCATTCAGTTTCATATTACAATATAAAACAACAGTTAAGTATCATTGTGTGTTTGTCAGGAACCATGAACCAGGTTAAAATCACACCTTTAATGAAATCGCAAAAAATAACAGTTCAGAAACATAGTAAAAAACTGAAGCCATGGTTTGGATGCCAGAGTGGGTAATCAGACGAGCTGGGGTCAGGAAGCCAGAAGTCTGCGTAGTAAGGAGCAGGTACAGGAACAGGTGTCAGAAGAGAGGTCAGCCAGGCCAACTCATAAACAGGAACAAAGGCAGAAACACACTGGAGATCATAGACCACACAAGGGCAAGGAAGAAATTAGCAAAGTTGTTAAAATATCCAAAATGGGCAGACTTTAGGCTGGGCTAATGAGGCAGGAATCGGCCTTGAGGGAATCACATGCTTTAATGGAATCTGGAGATCAATTCTGTGGGTTGCCATCTTTCCTGGTCAGTCAGGGGTTTAACCAGAGAAGAGAAATTACAAATACATTTCTCATAATAATTGGCAAACTAAGGAAATGTTCTAGAGAACATAGACCTAAGGGTTGAGGCCACTGTAAGACTGCAGATAGCCCCTCTGGGTCCATTGAAAACCCAGCAGCAGAAATTACATAGCCCAAAAATGTAACCTGTTCTTGATGGAATTCACACGTTTCCAATTTGCAATATAGGTTGTTCTCTCTCATCCTCTGTAGCACACGGGAGATGTCTGCGTGGTGGTTCTCTAGGGATTTTGAATATATGAGAATATCATTGAGGTAAACCACCATACATTGATGCATGAGCATTGCAGAGACCAAAGGGCATTACGAGGTAGTCATAATGTCCGGTCCTAGTATTAAATGCAGTTTTCCATTTGTGGCCCTCTTTAATCCTCACAAGATTGTATGCCCCTCCCATATCGAGCTTAGTGAAGACCGTTGCTCCCTTGAGGTGGTCAAATAATTCCGTTATCAATAAAATTGAATAAGCATTTTTAAAAACAATGCGATCGAGACTTCTATAATCAATACAGGGTCTCAGTTCACCACTCTTCTTTTTCACAAAGAAAAAGCCAGCACCACTGGCAGAAGAGGAGTTTGCGGGTGAACCCTTATTGAATTCCATGCTCTGGAACAGAGAATAAACCCGGCCACGAGGAGAAATGGCACCAGGTTGAAGCTCAATATTGCAGTCATAAGGCTGATGTGGTGGCAAAATACCAGCCTGACCTTTGTCAATGACATAATTGAATTTACAGTACTCTTCTGGCAAAGAAGAGACTGAAGATGTGCGCATAACCTTAATCACTTTCTGAAAACATGTGTTACTCATTGTGGTGACCATGAGAGAACCTTGGCAATACGCCAATCAAATGAGGGATTGCGCCTCTGTAACCAAGGATAACCAATGACAACTGGTTAATGAAGTGAGGAGATGACTTGGAATTGAATTGGAGAGCCCCTACAGCCATGGTAAATGGAGTGGTTTCATGGACCACATGGGCAGACTGTCTATGTTCCAACCAACCTCTGCTGCCATAGGGTCAACAGTAACCAATAGGAACCAATGTCTCCGCGTTAGGGAGTAAACTAACCGCATAACGGTTCCAAGAGAGTACCAGTGGTGTTACTCATTGTGTACAAAAGTCTT
>BLSH010222068.1:31879-46822 GCA_018402905.1 Glandirana rugosa | reverse complement strand
ATGACAGCTTCTCCGTGTGCAGAGATAATCGGCGGAGAACAGGTTCTCTTCCGATTATCTCCGCTTTATAAACCGAAAATGAGCTGTGATCAGCGGTGATCCTTGTGATCACCGCTGATCACAGTTTTATAAAAGGACACCTAAATCTTCGATTTTACATACACCATTCGGCATACTAAGGTTGGGCATTAGTTACTGTCACATATGTCTATGCATTACACTCTCCACCTCACAGACAAGGTCGCTGAACATCAACTTACTGACAGTGCAAGAGTTAAGCAGACCGAGCATGCGTCATAAATCTACAGACCGAAACATTCCTACATAGGCCATACCAGACTCCAGCTGCTTGCCCCAGTACGTCCCGGGGCTCTGGTCCACACGTTTGTGCTCAGCACAGACAGGCACCCGAGCTATCGGTTACCTGGCCAGTCGCCTCCTGGCTCACTTCGGGTGCCGCACACTCACTTGAGTATCCTAAATTTCCACTATACAGTGTTCTATCACCGTAGAACACAGTCGGCTCTATCTATGCCTGTCATTTCATTCCTGTACTTCGCTTTCCTCATTCTTGAATTTCTGTATCCAACTCTGTTCTTTTTCCCTCTTCCACACCCCATTTTGACACACACCCCCTTGTTTTGTCTCAAGACCGACTTGAGTGTCACCGATACAGAACTCTTTTGTCGCCACTTTGCTGGCCTATGCTTCCCGCTCTGTGCCGTCTGCCAGCCAATTTGCTGGTGCGCAAATGCGGCCACAAGATGCCCCTTCAACCCCCCCTGCCACCTCAGGATTCCACACTGGGCCTCATCACTCTACCTCTCTCCACTCACGAGTGCAAAAACCTCCAGTCTGCCACTCTCGACAAACAGGCCATCGATACCCTGCTACAGGCCAAACTAGACAAAGGATCTGTGATCGGCCCTTTCCCCCAGTAACCTTCCAAACCTGGAGACTCAGTCCTATTGGGTTTGTCAAGGGCAAGTTCTCCAATAAATTTCGGTTAGTGCACGGTTTTTTCCTGCACCTCATTCTTCGCACATTCCGAGCTTGAATTCCCTGATTCCTTCCAAGGAACTTTCCTTGAAATTATACATCAGATGACATAGCTATCTAAGCAGTCTTTTTCGTGGAGCCTGTCACACCGAGCCCAGTGTCAGATGGTTATCCATTACCTGGATGATTTTCTACTCCTCAAGTGACCAGACATACCACCGGTAGACCTCAATAGGTGGAGAGTGGTGTTCAACAACGCTCCCATAGCCGAACACAAAGTGGAAAGCCCGGCACAAGCCATCACCTTCTTAGGTGTCACTTTGGACACACGTGCCATGCAAACCAGCCTGCCTCCCGACGAACTAGCCCATATCAGGTTGGTCGTTCATGACTTTACTCTCTCGCAGGTGGTACTAGGAAACAGATGCAGACTTTGCACTGGGACACTCAATTTTGCGATAAGAATTATTCCTCAAGGCCGCTCTTTTATTTCACGGCTCCTAGTTTTCCTTACTCAGGTACAAGGTGCTGACCAAATCATTAAGTTAGACCCTGCAGCCATAGCCGACTTAGCAATGTGGGATGAGTTCCTCATAAATTGGAATGGCATATTAAGGTTATCCCCGTGGCATCAGCTGCATCACCACAGGTAGTCACAGATGCTGCAGCTTCTACAGGCTTTGCTGCAATTATTTGGCCATCACTGGTTCCGCAGGTCCTTTGCTGCCAGAAATCCTGTTGACTCCAGGTTTCTCTGTCATCCTCACTGTTCGAGCTGTACCCAATCATGGCAGCTGCTCAGGTCTGGGGCCACACTTGGACAGGACAAACCATGGTCATGGTACTAACAACCAGGCTACGGCCAAAAACGTAAACAAAGGAATATCCAAGTGGCTCCCCATTCGAACCACCATTCAATATACCCTGTAAACATATCCAAGGCAAAAGCAAATTGCAGTGGATGCATTATCACCTTTTAATTTTGGCTCATTTTTCAGCAGTATCCTGGAGCCGACCCAACGCTTCATGTCTATCCCTCCTTGGTCACAACTAACCATAGATTGAAACAGCCAATGGCAAATGCTTGCCCATTGCGAGCACCATCTTCAGAGACATGTGTAAAATCCTCTCACAATCCCTGTTCGGGGGTTCTGCCCAGTCTAGTCATTCAAGCAGCCATCTACTTAACTTAATATGTTTTTTTTTGCGGCCTTACAAATTCACCATCAGTGGCGCTAGCAGCCAGATATCATACAAACGCCACTTAACTAGCTTCCAAAACCATTACGTCCATCAACTAGAAGTCTCCAAACCCATCAAATCAGACCCGGGGGTTGACATCAGCCTCTTCCGGACTATAAACTCCTGGTGCCCAGTTGCAGTGCTTGACCAACTACTGACTCACCTATCCAGTCAATCTGACTCTAGCCCCTTATTGCCTTTCCCTATCAGCCCATCAAGTGGCAACCAATTCATCAGGCACTTCAGAATCTTACTGTCCAACCTTGTACTCCTGACATTCCTTTCGGATCCCAGCAGCATCCCAGCATGCAGTATCGGACCACGTGATCAATAAATTAGGCAGATAGAAGTCTGGATGCTTGGCTAGACACATTGTGAATCTTCAGTTGGAGATGGCACAAGCCTTCACTAAGCTTGCTCATTGATCATTGTACCAATTAAGGACTACTTCCCTAAACTGTATATTTTTGCCCCCTTCACTTAGCATACCGACCAGATGACCAAGGCACACCTCAGGTCTATTTATGTTGCAAGTCTTGTTGCGTGTTTATGTGATCCACATCTATCTTCGGTCAGAGGGCCACGACCATAAATAAAATATATATACAGCATCTTACAAAAGTGAGTACACCCCTCATATTTTTGTAAATATTTTATCATATCTTTTCATGTGACAACACTGAAGAAATAAAAAAATATATATTTGAGGGGAACACCCCAACAAAGCGCATGGTGCTGCTGTAATACCACAATAGACACAAAAGTACATATTACAGCTCACACATGACATTTACTCCTGCAAAGCTGTTTAAAAGTATCTAAACATATATAGCAAAACATGCAACACTATGGGGGTTTGGTCACACTAAATGGCCATGAAGTGCTAAGCCCACTGACTGCTTCAAAGTACCCCAATTTTCCAGTGGGTTCCTCCACTAACCTTGGAGTGAATGATCTTCGCTTTATAGGAGACCAGAGGACTCATACCATGGATCAGGTGGACACTGATTAGAGGTAATGAGGGAGGATGGGGTTCACCAGCCCAAAAGGTCTGATCAGGACCACAACATACAAAAATATATATATTGGGGGGGGGAACACCCTAACAAAATGCATGGTGCTGCTGTAAGACCACAATAGACAAAAAAAGTACATATTACAGCGCACACATGACACTTACTCCTGCTCCTGTTTAAAAGCATCTAAACATATATAGCAAAAAATGCAACAATATGGGGGTTTGGTCACACTAAATTCACTCCAAGGTTAGTGTAGGAATCCACTGAAAAATTGGTGTACTTTGAAGCAGTCAGTGGGCTTAGCACTTCATGGCCATTTAGTGTGACCAAACCCCCATATTGTTTCATTTTTTGCTATATACTTTTAGATGATTGTAAACAGCTTTGCAGGAGAAAGTGTCAAGTGTGCGCTGTAATATGTGTTTTTTTTGTCTATTGTGGTCTTACAGCAGCACCATGCATTTTGTTAGGGTGTTCCCCCAAATATATATTTTTTGTATGTTGTGGTTCTGACCAGACCTTTTGGGCTGGCGAACCCCATCTTCCCTCATTACCTCCAATCAGTGTCCACCTGATCCATGACATGAGTCCTCTAGTCTCCCATAAAGAGGAGCATTTGCTTCCGTGGTTTAAGAGATAGGGTCTTTCACTCCAAAGTTAGTGTAGGAACCCACTGGAAAATTTGAGTACTTTGAAGCAGTCAGTTGGCTTAGCACTTCATGGCCATTTAGTGTGATCAAACCCCCATATTGTTGCATTTTTGCTATATATGCTTAGATGC
Source organism: Glandirana rugosa (assembly GCA_018402905.1). NCBI lineage: Eukaryota > Metazoa > Chordata > Amphibia > Anura > Ranidae > Glandirana > Glandirana rugosa. Next base: position 42,781 of record BLSH010222068.1, on the reverse strand, counting down.
TTTTAAACAGCTTTGTAGGAGTAAGTGTCATGTGAACACTGAAGAAATGACACATTGCTACAATCTAAAGTAGTGAGTGTACAGCTTGTATAACAGTGTAAATTTGCTGTCCCCTCAAAATAACTCAACACACCGCCATTAATATCTAAACCACTGGCAACAAAAGTGAGTACACCTGTAAGTGAAAATGTTCAAATTGGGTCCAAAGTGTCAATATTTTGTGTGGCCACCATTATTTTCCAGCACTGCCTTAACCGCCTTGGGCATGGAGTTCACCAGAGCTTCACAGGTTGCCACTGGAGTCCTCTTCCACTCCTCCATGACAACATCACGGATTTGGTGGATGTTAGAGACCTTGCGCTGCTCCACCTTCCATTTGACGATACCCACAGATGCTCAATAGGGTATAGGTCTGGAGACATGCTTGGCCAGTCCACCACCTTTAGGGATGAGCGAACGGTTCGGCTCGAGCATAAGTTCGGGCCGAACTTTCTCTGTTCAGCAAACAACCGAACAAACGGGACGTTCGACCATTTGTTCGGCCCCCCAAACCGACCAAAATCCAATGCGGCACTGAAAAATGCATTGCAAGCCCTGATTGGCTGAAGCAGTGAAAGCTTCAGCCATTCAGGGCACAGAGCACTGTCAGAGTCATGATTGGACACTGTTATCATGACATTATCCAATCATGGCTCAATACCGCCCCACAGTATAAAAGTATTCTTTCAATGGCAGCCATTTTCAGTGTGATTTTGGCTGGAGAGAGATAGAACAGGGCTCTGTTAAGTGCTATTAGTTAGCTTGTGCTATGCTGTGCTATTGTGCTTTAATTGTCAGTGTAGAATATTAATTTAGTGTCAGTCTAGGGATAGTGTGAGTGTAGTGAGGAGGACCATTCAGCTTTGCATAGTGTGCAGCTAAAGTAGGGACAGCTTAGATAGTTTCACTGTAGTGCAGTGAGACAGTGTCATTCATACATACATTAGTGTATATGTAGAGTAGAAACAACTCAGATAGTTTCAATGCAGTGAGACCGTGTCACTAATCTTTACATAAGTGTATAGCTAGAGTAGGGACAGTTCAGATAGTGTCAATGTAGTGATGGTTGAACACTGTCTATTTGATTGTGTTAATGCAAGTGTAATGCCATTTACTTCTGTGTGCTTTACTGCCAGTTTAATGCCATATAGTTCTAACTGCGTTACTGCCAGTTTAACGCCATATAGTTCTAACTGCGTTACTTCCAGTTTAACGCCATATAGTTCTAAATGCGTTACTGCCAGTTTAACGCCATTTACTTCTGTGTGCATTACTGCCAGTTTAACGCCATATAGTTCTAAGTGCGTTACTGCCAGTTTAACGCCATATAGTTTTGTGCGTCACTGTGGGGCTAATTCACTATATCGCGAATATGCAATCGCATGACGTTAAAAAAATAACGCCCATTAAAGGCAATTAGCATATCAAATAGGCGATCATGCGAATGCAGAATCGCGTTATTGCCGTGAAAATGCCTTTTTATATGGGGATAGCTGATGTCAATTGGGCTTGAACCTGCAGAATCCATTGAAGGTTTGTATGAACATGATTTGCTTGAAAAAGTGTATGGGAACTACCGCAGCAAAATGGAAAGCATAATGCTGCGTACAATGCAAGGTATGCTGATGACATCTGTAGGATCCGAACCTGGAGCTGTAAGCTTTGAATGTATCAGAATAAACCACTACACTATAGACTTGACCGCAACCAGCCAGAAAAAATACATGTATTCTCTTCATTCTCTACAAACGAACTGCTGCCACCTTAACTAGAGTGTGATTATTCCAATTGCTCACCATAATATTAATGAATATGTACATACCATTGCATGCATTGCAAAAGTTCATAGTATGGAAGCAATCAAACTGATGGTGGGCATTGGCTAATTGGTGAATATGCCTTCACATATTTTCAAAATAAAATGCTGCATAGAATGCAGGGTGTGCTGATGACATCTGTAGGATGTGAACCAGGAGCTGTAAGATTTGAACGTATCGGAATAAACCACTACGCTATAGAGTTGACTGCAACCAGACAGAAATAATACATTTACTAATTCTCTACAAACTAACTGCCAGCACATTAACTAGTGTGTTAATATTCCAATTCCACACTATAATATTATTGAATATGTACATATCATTGCATAAGTTCATAGTATGGAAGCAGTCAAACTGATGGGCATTGGCGAATATGCCTTCACATATTTTCAGAATATAATGCCAATTACAATGCAAGGTGTAGTGATGGCAGCGGTAGGATCCGAACCTGTAGCTGTAAGCTTTAAAAGTATTCAAAGGAACCACTACACTATGAAGTTGATCACAACCAGCCATAGAAAATACATTTACTAATCTTGGATTCTGAAAATTCTCTACAAACTAACGGCCAGCACATTAACTAGTGTGTGATTATTCCATTTCCACATCATAATATTATTGAATATGTACACACCATTGCATGCATTTAAAGAATTCATAGTATGGAAGCAATCAAACTGGTGGGCATTGGCTAATTGGCGAATATGCGTTCGCATATTTTCAGCATCTAATGCTGAGTACAATGCAAGTTTCAGAAGGTCATACCATCAAACTACTCTGTGAGTAAAGCCTCGTACACACGGGACGACGATCGTACGTACGATTGTCTCAAATCGTATGTTGGCTGTTGTATGTAGCATACTGACTGCACTACACGATAGTACGTCCAAAGAAAGAATGTTCAGGTGCATGTAATTAGCATCTGGCCGTTCCTGCCTTCTGAGCATGCGTGTTTTGCACAATACAACTTGTTGGACCAACTTCTCTGTACACACGTCGTATGACCGCTTGTTGGTACAACCACGTTTTCTAGTTTGCTCATACGACTTCCGTTGTACGACCGTCGTACGTCGGCTGTTCTAATTGCACGTACTAACGATCAATTTCCTATACAATGGTCGTTTGTATGACCTGTTGTATATGATCGTCGTCCCGTGTGTACGAGGCTTTAGATAGCCTTGTTTAAATGTATCATGTAGGCTTGCTGTAATGGTATGTATGGCTTGCTGTAATGGTTTGTATGGTAATACAAATCAATGTACCAGCCAAACTTTGAACAGTTAGAATTATTTGACATTCATGTCAGCTGGGATTACTACTGATCTGTGATTAGCTGAAGCTATTCACATGGTACAGGTTGTTGAGATAAGCCCAAGTACCATGTGATAGCTGGGGCTCAATCCCAGCTCATCAATCTAGGTAACCAAGCTGATATTAAAGTTGTGCCTCAGTCCCCCACCACAGAAAATGTACAAGTCAGCAGCTACACATCCTGCAACTGCTGACTTTAATTATTAGGACACTGTCCTGGAAGATAGTGATGTTGGCACCCAAGTCCATGTTTCCATTGGCTCTCAGGTGCTGTTACCTCCATTGCTGATTCCCTACTGTGCATGAACAAAGGGCACTGCGCTTTCTGAATGGCCTGGCAGCAGGGAAGGAGGAGGGGTGACAAATTTCTAGCATACCTCGCTGCAGTGAGGTCTGTTGGAAGAAGGGACAGGTAAACGTCAAAAATGGGTACCCCCCCCCCCCGAAAAGGTGCCAAACGTGGCATCAGAAGGGGGGGGAGAGATAAGCAGAGCTTCCACTTTTGGATGGATATCTAAGGCCCCTTTCACACTTGTGCAACTTGGGACTGCAGAGTCGCCTGTCTAGTTGGACCCCGCAATTTCCAATGAGTAGGATTCATAGCTGTCTGACTTCAAGTGGTATCAACTTCAAACTAGTCCCTGAACTACTTTGGTCCGAGTTTGATATGACTTGTGGTCCCTAGACCTCAAGATTACACAGGCATTGCTTCAAGTCACACCAAAGTTGCATGACTTTCAAGTCACACAAGTGCAAATGGGGCCAAAGTCAAAAGGTGTTATCCTGAAAGTAATGCAGTTTGCCCACAACATTGTCCCAACTTCAGGGAATGCCTGAGTAATATTGAGAGCTAGGAACCTCAAGTCACAAGCACAGATATGAAGTTTTAGGAAAAGTCAGACAAGTGTAAAAGTAATGTATAGAAGTAACCCTCTCGGATATATATATAAATAAAAGCAGCTCTTATATATATATATATATATATATACACATATATATACACATATATATACACACACACTCCTTACTGATTTACATCAGCAGAATACATGCAGGAAGTGTAATGAGCCTGTAACCAGGAAGTGATGTGTGCGCATGGGCATTAAGCAGGGCCAGCATCAGTGGGGTTCAGGCAGTACTGTTGTAAGGGACCTCAGTGTCTCAAGGTGCCCTTACAACAAAGTGTTTAGCAGTCTTTAACATTGGAGTCTATGGGAGGTGGACACCCAGTTTGGGGAACCATAGGCGATAAAAATACTAAACTTGGGTCACATGGAGAGGGCCCCCTGGACCACGTTTGGGACCTCCAGCACCTTTGGTTCGGCTTGAGGTCTTATTGCAAGCATCGGGTGAGGCTGTGCTGCCTGTGCACTTTTTTTAACCCCATGGACCCCACACTAGCATGCATTGCACACTTCACTTGAATGAGTCATGCTTAGCAAGCTACACCCGGTAAGTGTGACAGGGTGTATAATTCCTACTGGGGTTGCGATATGTGTACACCCCTGGATGTGGGCGGATGTGGTGGAATGGCCCAGTGGGAAGGTCCTGGGGAATGTTGGTGGTCAGAAAGGGGGGGCGGGTCTAAAGCAGTTTAAGAAGCCCCAACATTTCTGATGGCTGCCCTGGCAGGAAGAGACTGTTTGGCGATCCCACATAAACAAATAAATTAACCCCTATCCCCACCAAATATAGCTACCGCATCCTCCCCCACATGGTGTAAGCACAAGTTTATTTACTACACTTACCCATCAAATGAGTAGCAACTCTTTGCTGAAATGGAACCTCACTATATCCACCTATATAGAGATCCTGACCAGCAAAGGCACTTCTGGGTGAACATAATGACATTCCTGGGTCAGAGGCCAAAGCCACACTTGCGTGTGAATATTTGATCGCAATCACAATTTTTTTTTTTTTTTTAGTAATAGGCAAGGGAATGACAAAGGCTCAGTTTGAGACGAACAACACTGCCTATCCACCAGCTAAATTCATTATGAGTGCTGGTTCACACTTGTGCAATGCGGGAACCTTGCAAATCCACTGCAGGTTCCTGAATCGCATTTCACACTGCCATGTGTGACCTGCTGGGAGCATCAATACATGGTTAATGACACCCCCATTTCAACTCACATATCACAGTGCAAACTAACAGTTCGGACATTAATCTGATCGCATGGGCATGAACACCCATGCAATCCAATTCTGGTGTGGACCAAAAAAAAAAAAAAAAGGTCCTGTGCGAGTTTGGTCTGAATGCAATGCAAATTCAGCCATCCTATCCGTATGGCTGAAATCGCATGGACAACGCATGTCAACTAGTGGCAAAAAATTGGACCTTGTGTGTTGGTGTTGCCAGAACACTGTAACCCCTTGCAGTTACTCTTGTTGGGCGGAGGAACTGGGCCTGATGTAAATTAGTTTACAAATTCTGACGAAAGCCCACAGTCAAACAGGTGGGCAAAAATTGTGCCTTGTGTGCTGGCGATGCCAGAACACTGTAACCCCTAGCAGTTACTCTTGTTGGGCGGAGGAACTGGGACTGATGTTGTAAATTAGTTTACAAATTCTGACGAATGCCCCCAGTCAAACAGATAGGCAAAAATTGGGCCTTGGCTGTTGGTGGTGCCAGAATACTGTAGCCCCTTGCAGTTACTCTTATTGGACAGAGGAACTGGGCCTGATGTTGTAAATTCGTTTACAAATTCTGACAAAAGCCCCCAGTCAAACAGGTGGGCAAAAACTGTGCCTTGTGTGCTGGCGATGCCAGAACACTGTAACCCCTAGCAGTTACTCTTGTTGGGCGGAGGAACTGGGCCTGATGTTGTAAATTATTTTACAGATTCTGACGAAAGCCCCCAGTGAAACAGGTGGCCAAAAATTGGGCCTTGCTTGTTGGCTGTGCCAGAACACTGTAATCCCTTGCAGTTACTCTTGTTGGATGGAGGAACTGGGCCTGATGTTGTAAATTAGTTTAACCACTTAAGCCCCGGAGCACTTTTTTACACTTGTTGTTTAGAAGTTAAAATATTTTTTTTGCGAGAAAATTACTTAGAACCCCAAGCATTATATTTTTTTTCAAACACCCTAGAGAATAAAATGGCGATTGTTGCAATACTATTTGTCACACGGTATTTGCGCAGCGGTCTTTCAATCACAATTTTTTTGGAAAAAAAATCGCTTTTTTGAGTTAAAAAATAAGACAACAGTAAAGTTAGCTCAATTTTTTTGTATATTGTGAAAGAGGATGTTACGCCGAGTAAATAGATACCATACAAGTTAGGGTTGAAAATTGCACACACTTTCGGAATGGCGAACTCCAGTACTTAAAAATCTCCATAGGTGACGCTTTAAAATTTTTTTACGGTTACCAGGTTAGAGGTGCAGAGGAGGTCTTTTGCTATAATTACTGCTCACACTCTGGTGATCGCGGCGATACCTCACATGTGTGGTTTGAACACCGTTTTCAAATGTGGGCGTGACTTACATATGTGTTTTCTTTGCTGCGCGAGCTCCCAGTTACGGTGGCGCTTTCAATTGTTTAAAATTTATTTTATCATATTTTTCCTCTTACCACTGTTCCTTTAAAAAAAAAAAAAAACGGATCACTATTATTGCTATCACAAGGAATGTGATATAGTAATATATGGTGACAGGTACACTTTATGGAAGGATGGGGGGTCTAAAAGACCCCCCATCACTCCTTTGCACTTCACAGTATTCTGATTACAAAAAACGGCGATTCTGAATACTGTCATCTTTTTAACACCAGCGCCGTTTCCTGCCGAGTAAACCAGAAGTGACGTTCTGATGTTGCTTCCGGAAATATACGAATGAGTCCCAATTGAAGGCAATTCTGGCTTCCACAGGGACTCCACACCGTGGCCAGAAGTGTTGGATCAGAGCCCCGGTCTCCTGGTGGGATGGGAGACTGGAGAAGAGCGTCAGACGGTGGCGAGAGGGGGGGTGGCCCCTCCCGCTCCCTGGGATAAAGACTGAGTATCTTCCAAGCCGGTTCGGCCATTATCGCCGGATAGCCAGCCGTCTGCTCTAAAAAACAATACTGGGGTATATCATGTAGCTGCAGGCAATACCCCGATACTTCCACTTAAATCTTCCGCCGTTTATAAACGATGATTTGCGTTAAGTGGTTAAAAATAGTAATGACATGCTCCAGTCCAACAGGTGGTGAAAACTTGGGCCTTGGGTGTTGTCGGAGCCAGAACACTGTAACCCCTTGCAGGTACTCTTGTTGGACGCAGGAACGGGCCCAGCTGTTGTAAATTAGTGTAACCACTTAACGCAAATCGCTGTTTATAAACGGTGGCTGCTTTAAGTGAAAGTATCGGGGTATAGTCTGCAGTTATACCCTGGTATCATTTTTTAGAGCAGGCGGCCGGCTATCCGTTGATAACAGCCGATCCGGCTCGGGAGCCGCTCGGTCGTTATCCCAGGCAGCGGGAGGGGCCACCTCCCCTCCCGCCACCGTCCAGTGCTCTTCTCCAGCCTCCTGTCCCACCGGGAGACCAGAGTTCTGATCCAACACTTCTGGCCGCTGTGTGGAGTCCCTGTGGAAGGCAGAAACGGCTTTGATCAGGACTCCTTCGTACATTCCGGGAAGCAACGTTACAGCGTCACTTCCGGTTTACTCGGCAGCTAAGGACGCCGGTTTTAAAAAAATTACAGTATTCAGAATCATTGTTTTTGGTGATCTGAATACTGTGAAGTGTAAAGGAGGGATGGAGAGTCTTTTAGACCCCCCATTCATCCATAAAGAGTACCTGTCACCATATGTTACTATCACAAGGGATGTTTACATCCCTTGTGATAGCAATAAAAGTGATCAGATTTTTTTTTAAAGGAACAGTGTTAAGATGAAAAATATAATAAAATAAATAAAAAAAAAAATTAAAGTGCCACCGTCCCCGTGAGCTTGTGCAGCAAAGAAAACGTATACGTAAGTCACACCCACATATGAAAATGGTGTTCAAACCACACATGTGAGGTATCACTGCAATCACCAGAGCGTGAGCAGTAATTCTAGCAAAAGACCTCCTCTGCACCTCTAACCTGGCGACCTGGTAGCCATTAAAAAAAACGGCACCTATGGAGATTTTTAAGTACCGGAGTTTGTCAACATTCTGCACATTTTTCAACCGTGTCATATATGGTATCTATTTACTCGGCGTAACATCCTCTTTCATAATATACAAAAAATTGGGCTAACTTTACTGTTGTCTTATTTTTTAACTCAAAAAAGTGTTTTTTTTTCCAAAAGTGCTTGAAAGACTGCTGCACAAATGTGACAAAAAGTATTGCAATGATTGCCATTTTATTCTCTAAGTCATTTTCTATAACAAAAAACAGATTTTAACTTGTAAACATCAAATGTAAAAGAGGGCTCTGGGAGTTAAGGGGTTAAAAACTGTATATATTTTAATACACCATGTCAAGTGTACTATTGCAGTGTGTATATCTATATATATCTATATATATATATATATATATAGATCTATATCTAGATATACTGTAGATTTTATATATATATATATATATATATATATATATATATAAAATATATATATATATATATATATATATATATATACAGTGGGGATCGAGAGTTTGGGCACCCCACGTAAAAATTTGTATTAATGTGCATAAAGAAGCCAAGGAATGATGGAAAAATCTCCAAAAAGGCATCAAATTACAGATTAGACATTCTTATAATATGTCAACAAAAGTTAGATTTTATTTCCATCATTTACACTTTCGAAGTAACAGAAAACAAAAAAATGGCGTCTGCAAAAGTTTGGGTACCCTGCAGAGTTAATATCTTGTACTGCTCCCTTTGGCAAGTATCACAGCTTGTAAACGCTTTTTGTAGCCAGCCAAGAGTCTTTGAATTCTTGTTTGAAGTATCTTTGCCCATTCTTCCTTACAAAAGTCTTCCAGGTCTTTGAGATTTCTGGGCTGTCTTTCACGCACTGCTCTTTTAAGGTCTATCCATAGATTTTCAATTATGTTGAGATCAAGAGATTGTGAAGGCCATGGCAAAACCTTCAGTTTACGCTTCTTGATGTAATCCCCCGTGGATTTCGAGGTGTGTTTAAGATCATTATCGATTTGTAGAAGCCATCCTCTCTTTAACTTCAGCTTTTTCACAGATGGCATCAAGTTACCATCCAAAATTTGCTGAAATTTTATTGAATCCATTTTTCCTTCTACTCGTGAGATGTTCCCTGTGCCACTGGCTGCAATACAACCCCAAAGCATAATTGCTCCACCCCCATGCTTAACAGTTGGACAGAGGTTCTTTTCATTAAATTCTGTGCCCCTTCTTCTCCAAATGTACCTTTGCTTATTCCGGCCAAAAAGTTCAATTTTAACCTCATCGGTCCACAGAACTTGTTTCCAAAATGCATCAGGCTTGTCTATATGTTCATTTGCAAAGTTCAAACGCTGATTTTTGTGGTGAGGACGTAGAACAGGTTTTCTTCTGATGACTCTTCCATGAAAACCATATTTGTACAAGTATCTCTTTATAGTGGAATAGTGTACCACAACTCCAGTGTCTGCCAGATCTTTCTGGAGGGATCGTGCAGTCAAACGTGGGTTTTGAATTGTTTTTCTCACAATCCTGCGAGCTGTTCTGTCTGATATTTTTCTTGGTCTTCCAGATCTTGCTTTAACTCCCACTGTTCCTGATGACTGCCATTTCTTAATTACATTCCAAACAGAGGATATTGACACCTGAAAACGCTTTGCTATCTTCTTATAGCCTTCTCCAACTTTGTGAGCGTCAACTATTTTCAGTTTCAGGTTTCTAGACAACTGCTTAGTTGATCCCATGGTGCTGATTGTTGGGGCAAGGTCAGATGAGTCTGGGCATTTAAAACCTTTGAGATTGACATCACCTGGTCTTCCCAGACGATGATTGAGAACAATCCATGACACTGGCAGGTCTCAGCCTTGCAAAGGGGGCAGTGCATGCTATACATTCTGCAGGGTGCCCAAACTTTTGAAGACGCCATTTTTTTGTTTTCTGTAATTTTGAAAGTGTTAATGATGGAAATAAAATCTAACTTTTGTTGACATATTATAAGAATGTCTAATCTGTAATTTGATGCCTTTTGGAGATTTTTCCATCTTTTCTTGGCTTCTTTATGCACATTAATACAAATTTTTACTTGGGGTGCCCAAACTTTCGATCCCCACTTTATATATATATATATATATATATATATATATATTTTTTTTTTTTTTCCTTACACTAACCTGTCTGCACTAACTGACAGATTTCTAACTATCTATCTAGCTAGCTATCTATTTTTTTTTTTTACATTTAAAAATCTATCTATCTAAACTGCCTGTCTTCAGGAACCTACACTATCTCTCTAACACCGCCGCCGACACACTATCATAGAGCCGCTGTACAATCGGCTTTATATAGTGTGGGGCGTGGATTGAGACTGCTGTGCAGTGATTGGCAAAAGGCAGGATGCCTTTAGCCAATCAAAGCTCTCACAGCAGACCGCCCGCTGATTGGCCAAAGCATGCAGGTCATGTGCATGCTTCGTACGTGTACTGGACGTACGAAACCGGTTAGTCGCCCGCCAGACGACACTCTCGAAACTAACCGATTTCCGTAGGACGGAAAACGGTTAGTGACGTGTCGTCAGAGTTAGGTGCGGGGTGTGATATATTTCGGCTAACATGTCGCCGAGATACT
>BLSH010222067.1:603602-617092 GCA_018402905.1 Glandirana rugosa | reverse complement strand
TAGTATGAGATGATTTTATAATGCTAATCTGTCCTTCACACCAGCAGCAAGAACCTCTACCTATACCAGTATGAGATGATTTTATAACGCTAATCTGTCCCTCACACCAGCAGCAGAAACCTCTCCTTATACCAGTATAAGATGATTTTATAACGGTAATCTGTCCCTCACACCAGCTGCAGGAACCTCTCCCTATACCAGTATGAGATGATTTTATAACGGTAATCTGTCCCTCACACCAGCAGCAGGAACCTCTCCCTAAACCAGTATGAGATGATTTTATAACGCTAATCTTTCCCTCACACCAGCAGCAGGAACCTCTCCCTACACCAGTATGAGATGATTTTATAACACTAATCTGTCCCTCACTTCAGCGGCAGGAACCTCTCCCTATACTAGTATGAGATTAATTTATAATGGTAATCTGTCCCTCACACCAGCAGCAGGAACCTCTCCCTATACCAGTATGAGATGATTTTATAATGCTAATCTGTCCCTCACACCAGCAGCAGGAACCTCTCCCTATACTAGTATGAGATGATTTTATAACGCTAATCTGTCCCTCACACCAGCAGCATGAACCTCTCCCTATACCAGTATGACATGATTTTATAACGGTGATCTGTCCCTCACACCAGCAGAAGGAACCTCTCCCTATACTAGTATGAGATGATTTTATAACGCTAATCTGTCCTTCACACCAGCAGCAGGAACCTCTCCCTATACCAGTATGAGAGGATTTTATAACTCTAATCTGTCTCTCACACCAGCAGCAGGAACCTCTCCCTGTATTAGTATGAGATGATTTTATAACGCTTATCTGTCCCTCACACCAGCAGCATGAACCTCTCCCTATACCGGTATGAGATGATTTTATAACGCTAATCTGTCCTTCACACCAGCAGCAAGAACCTCTCCCTATACCAGTATTAGATGATTTTATAACGCTAATCTGTCCCTCACACCAGCAGCAGGAACCTCTCCCTATACCAGTATGAGATGATTTTATAACGCTAATCTGTCCCTCACACCAGCAGCAGAAACCTCTCCCTATACCAGTATAAGATGATTTTATAACGCTAATCTGTCCCTCACACCAGCAGCTGGAACCTCTTCCTATACCAGTATGAAATGATTTTATAACGCTAATCTGTCCCTCACACCAGCAGCATGAACCTTTCCCTATACCAGTATGAGATGATTTTATGACGCCAATCTGTCCCTCACGCCAACGACATGAACTTCTCCCTATACCAGTATGAGATGATTTTATAACGCTAATCTGTCCCTCACACCAATGGCAGGAACCTCTCCTTATACCAGTATAAGATTATTTTATAACGCTAATCTGTCCCTCACATCAGCCGCAGGAACCTCTCCTTATACCAGTATGAGATGATTTTATAACGCTAATCTGTCCCTCACACCAGCAGCAGGAACCTCTCCCTATACCAGTATGAGATGATTTTATAACGCTAATCTGTCCCTCACACCAGCCGCAGGAATCTCTCCATATAACAATATGAGATGATTTTATAATGCTAATCTGTCCCTCACACCAGCAGCAGGAACCTCTCCCTATACTAGTATGAGATGATTTTATAACGGTAATATGTCCCTCACACCAGCAGCAGGAACCTCTCCCTATACTAGTATGAGATAATTTTCTAATGGTAATCTGTCTCTTACACCAGCAGCAGGAACCTCTTACTATACCAGTATGAGATGATTTTATAATGCTAATCTGTCCCTCACTCCAGCAGCAGGAACCTCTCCCTATACCAGTATGAGATGATTTTATAACACTAATCTGCCCCTCACTTCAGCGGCAGAAACCTCTCCTTATACTAGTATGAGATTAATTTATAATGGTAATCTGCCCCTCACACCAGCAGCAGGAACCTCTCCCTATACCAGTATGAGATGATTTTAGAATGGTAATCTGTCCCTCACACCAGCAGCAGGAACCTTTTCCTATACTAGTATGAGATGAATTTATAATGGTAATCTGTCCCTCACACCAGCAGCAGGAACCTCTCCCTATACTAGTATGAGATGAATTTATAATGGTAATCTGTCCCTCACACCAGCAGCAGGAACCTCTCCCTACACCAGTATGAGATGATTCTATAATGCTAATCTGTCCCTCACACCAGCAGCAGGAACCTCTCTCTATATCAGTATGAGATGATTTAATAACGCTAATCTGTCCCTCACACCATCGGCAGGAACCTCTCCCTATACCAGTATGAGATGATTTTATAACGTTAATCTATCCCACACTTCAGCGGCAGGAACCTCTCCCTATACTAGTATGAGATGAATTTATAATGGTAATCTGTCCCTCACACCAGCAGCAGGAACCTCTCCCTATACCAGTATGAGATGATTTTATAACGGTAATCTGTCCCTCACACCAGCAGCAGGAACCTCTCCCTACACCAGTATGAGATGATTTTATAATGCTAATCTGTCCCTCACACCAGCAGCAGGAACCTCTCCCTACACCAGTATGAGATTATTTTATAATGCTAATCTGTCCCTCACACCAGCAGCAGGAACCTCTCTCTATTCCAGTATGAGATGATTTTATAAAGCTAATCTATCCCTTACACCAGCAGCAGGAACCTCTCCCTATACTAGTATGAGATTATTTTATAACGGTAATCTGTCCCTCATACCAGCAGCAGGTACCTCTCCCTATACTAGTATGAGATGATTTTATAACGGTAATCTGTCCCTCACACCAGCAACAGGAACCTCTCCCTATATCAGTATGAGATGATATTATAACGCTAATCTGTCCCTCACACCAGCAGCAGGAACCTCTCCCTATACCAGTATGAGATGATTTTATAACGCTAATCTGTCCCTCACACCAGAAGCAGGAACCTCTCCCTATATCAGTATGAGATGATTTTATAACGGTAATCTGTCCCTTACACCAGCAGCAGGAACCTCTCCCTATACCAGTATGAGATGATTTTATAATGGTAATCTGTCCCTTACAGCAGCAGCAGGAACCTCTCCCTATACCAGTACGAGATGATTTTATAACGCTAATCTGTCCCTCACACCAGCAGCAGGAACCTCTCCCTATACTAGTATGAGATTAATTTATAATGGTAATCTGTCCCTCACACCACCAGCAGGAACCTCTCCCTATACCAGTATGAGATGATTTTATAATGCTAATCTGTCCCTCACACCAGCAGCAGGAACCTCTCCCTATACCAGTATGACATTATTTTATAACGCTAATCTGTCCCTCACACCAGCAGCATGAACCTCTCCCTATACTAGTATGAGATGATTTTATAATGCTAATCTGTCCCTCACACCAGCAGAAGGAACCTCTCCCTATACCAATATGAGATGATTTTATAACGCTAATCTATCCCTCACACCAGCGGCAGGATCTCCCTATACCAGTACGAGATGATTTTATAATGCTAATCTATCCCTCACACCAGCGGCAGGAAGCTCTCCCTATACCAGTTTGAGATGATTTTATAATGCTAATCTATCCCTCACACCAGTGGCAGGAACCTCTCCCTATACCAGTATGAGATGATTTTATAACGCTAATCTGTCCCTCACAGCGGTGGCAGGAACCTCTCCCTATACCAGTATGAGATTATTTTAAAACGGTAATCTGTCCCTCACAGCGGCGGCAGCATCCTCTCCCTACTCTAGCCACCAATAAATCGCTGTTTCTAACAGATTTTCTAAAGCTAATCTGTCCCTCACAGCAGCAGAATCCTCTCCCTACAATAGTATGAGATGATTTTCTAAAGTTAATCTGTCCCTCACAGCAGGAGAATCCTCTCCCTACAATAGTATGAGATGATTTTCTAAAGCTAATCTGTCCCTCACAGCAGCTGCAGCATTCTCTCCCTACACGAGTATGAGATGATGTGACATGCAGCGCTACGTGACTCCAGCTCATATCGAGGCTGTGTCACATGATACACTGGCCAATCACAGCCATGCCATTAGTAGGCATGGCTGGGATGGCTTCTAAGGGCAAACAAGTGAAAGGTTTGTTGATTGGCTGCCCTGCAGCTATTCAAAAGGGGCAAAAAATTACCGAACCCCGAAACCGAACCCAGACTTTATCTCAAATGTCCGGATTCGGTACATGGACACCCTAAACTCCGGTACGAACTCGAACTTTACAGTTCGGGTTCTCTCAACTCTACTCGGCACGAGTAGCAGAATATATTTTGGGGGTTAATTTTTGCTATGTGTAAGAAATATCTTATAAATTGGCTACGTTGTGTAAAAATAAAAGCGTTTTCATTTTCTTTCCACGTATTTTGAAGACTTGTGGAAAAAATGAACCATTCAAAAGACTCATAATGCCTCATATAATATGCATTGTGGTGTTTGCTTTCCAAAATGGCGTCATTTTGTGGGTAATTCCATTGTCCTGGTGCTCCAGGGCCTTCAAAAGTGTAAAAGGTCGTTAGGAAATTAGATGTAAAATTTCTGCTCCTAGAATGCCTGACGTTGCTCCCTGCATGTTGGACCCCTCTATGTGGCAAGGGTGTGAAAAAGTCTCACATATGTGGTATCGCTATACTCTGGACGAGTAGCAGAATACATTTTGGGGGGTTATTTTTGCTATATACATGCTATGTGTTCGAAATATCATATACTTTTTCATTTTCTTTCTACGTTTTCCAAAGACTTGTGGAAAAAAATGAACCGTACAAAAGACTCATAATGCCTCATAGAATATATATGTTGGGATGTTTGCTTTCCAAAATGGGGTCATTTTGTGGGTTATTCTATTGTCCTGGTGCTGCAGGGCCTTCCAAAGTATAATAGGTGGTTAGGAAATCATATGTGTAATTTATGCTTCTAGAATGCCTGACGGTGCTCCCTGCATGTTGGACCTCTCTATGTGACCAGGCTGTGAAAAAGTCTCACAGGTGGTATCGCCATACTCAGGACAAGTAGCAGAATGTATTTTGAGGTGTAATTGGAAGTATGCATATGCTGTGTGTGAGAAATAACTTGTTTTTGTGATCATTTTGTTAAAAAAAAAATAATAATAATAATGTCTTAATTTTCCCAAGATTTTTGTGGGAAAAAAGTATAACTTCAAAAAACTCGACATGCCTCATTCTAAATACCTTGGAATGTCTACTTTTCAAAAAGGGGTCATTTGGGGGGTATTTGTACTTTCCTGACATTTCAGGGCCTCAAGAAATGAGATGGCATCAGTAGTACATCCGGTGTGATCAATTTTCAATGATTGGCACCATAGCTTGTAGACTTTATAACTTTCACACAAACAAAATAATATACACTTATTTGGGTTATTTTTACCAAAGATAGGTAGCAGTATAGGTTTTGGCCCAAATGTATGAACAAAAATTACTTATTTGCAAAATGTTATCATAGAAACTAAAAAAAAGTGTTTTTTTTTTCAAAATTATGCACTTTTTTCACTTATGTCACAAAAAATAAAAAGCCCAGAGGTTATTAAATAGCACCAAAAGAAAGCTCTATTTGTGTGAAAAACATAATACAAATTTTGTTACAGTGTAGCATGTGAGAGTAATTGTCATTCAAAGTGAGAGAGCGCTGATGACGAAACACATCAGTGCGTGACCATGCGGCTACTCTGACAGCTGGACGCACAGCAGGATGCTCTTCACCCGGGAACATCGCCGATTGTTTGCTACTACTGGCGGTGAGAAGGGCAGACTGCTGGTTGTGTCACATACGATATTGTTTACATTACGCTTGATCTGATTGTTTTAATGTAAGTGCGCACCCCAGCGGGGGGGGGGGTGGGGGCAGTCCATGTATGTTTGATGTGCAATACATTTTAAATTGATAATGCACTATGTAAGCTCCATTTATCCAAGGAACGTCTTGTGATTTGATGGTGGATGTCATATTGAGCTATAAGG
The DNA here is from genome assembly GCA_018402905.1 of Glandirana rugosa. NCBI lineage: Eukaryota > Metazoa > Chordata > Amphibia > Anura > Ranidae > Glandirana > Glandirana rugosa. The sequence continues at coordinate 611,165 of BLSH010222067.1, read as the reverse complement.
ATTGAAGATCTGTTGATAATCAATTACAACGATTTGAGACAGGATTGTGCCGTTGTAGGTGTTGTTTCCATTTTCATCTGGTGAGTCCCTCCATATTGGGGGAAAGCCCCAAGTCTCACGCAGTGTGGTGGTGGTACATAAAGCTCTGAAGATGACACAGGCACATAAGCATAGAGATTGACTGAACATTCAGGACTTTTTATGTGTTTGTCTTTGATGGCTTTATACCAGTATCATTGAGAATGGTGCTATAGCGCTGCTTTGTACAGTTTAAGCCAATTATTCTGTCATCTGGGGTAGAATATATAACTATCTTCTGAAACACAAATTTGAATAGAATGAATACAAATAGAAAAGATTAGAATAGAATAGAAAAGAATTGAATAGAGAACACAAGAATAGAATAGAAAAGAATAGAATAGAAAAACAATAGAACAAAATAGAATAAAATAGAATATATAACCATTTTTCGAAATTCTAATTTCGAATAGAATAAATTTGAATTTGAATACAAAAGATTAGAATAGAATAGAAAATAATAGAATAGAAAAACAATAGAAAAGAATATAATAAAATAGAAAGAATATAATATATAACAGTCTTCTGAAATTTGAATTTCGAATAGAATGAATTCCACTTTTGAATAGACTGAAATTGAACTTGAATAGAAAAGATTATAATAGAATAGAATAGAATACAATACAATAGAATAGAATAGAAAATAAGAGAACAAAATTTAAAAAAAAATCTTCTGAAATTCGAAATACAAATTTTGAATAGAATGAATTCAAATTTGAATTTCAATAGAAAAGATTAGAAAAGAATAGAGTAGAACTTAAGAGAATACAATAGAATAGAAAAGAATGGAATAGAAAAACAATAGAAAAGAATATTATATAATAAAACAGAAAGAATATAAAATATAACAATTTTCCAAAATTCGAATTTCGAATAGAATGAATTTTAATTTTGAATAGACTGAATTTGAATAGAGAAGATTATAAAAGAATAGACAATATTAGAAAAGAATAGAATAGAAAATAATAGAATAAAATAGAAAATAATAGAATAGTAAACCAATAGAATAGAAGATTAAAATAGAATATATAACCATCTTTCAAAATTTGAATTTCGAATAGAAAAGATTAGAATAGAATAGAAAAGAACACAACATAAGAGAATACAATAGAATAGAAAATAATAGAAAAGAAAAACAATAGAAAATAATATAATAAAACAGAAAGAATATAATATATTACAATATTCCGAAATTCGAATTTTGAATTTTTGTGAATCCGATAGAAATTTTTCAAATCTGGTAGAAATGTTTCGAATCCGATAGAAATTTTTAGAATGCGGTAGAAATTTTTAGAGTCCAATAGAAATTTTTTCGAAGCCGATAGAAATGTTTCGAATCTGATAGAAATTTTTCGAATGTGGTAGAATTTTTTCGAATTAGAATATGAAGTGAAATGAATCCCGAAAACGAATGTAACGAATGCAACAAATTTAATTAAATAACGAATCAAAACGAAACAGAAATAAACAAATTTTTTCAACCTGCACATGTCTACATGTTACATGTTCCACCCATTTTAATGGTGGAGCATGGAACATGTTCCCACTCCTGCAGCATCTCCCCCATCTGCTGCATCTAGTGATAGCAAGTGGGTGATCTTCTCTGCGTTCTGTAAGTGGGAAACTACAAGTACTTGGCAGCCTTTGGGGCTGTCAGTTTGTAATTCTCAATGAACTGCCAGGGCTCTGGTAGTCCATTGATTCTTCCTGTCAGTATATATCTGCTTGCCCGTGAGGGCAGATACACAGACAGTTTGCAGGAGTCCTGCTGATCGCGGGTGCAATGCTTTCCAGGCTCCTAGTTAAAAAAATAATAAGAGCACATTTTTTTACCAGCAAAAAGATATACATTTATTTATTTATTTATTTATTTTAAAAAAGGCGAACTTATCCTTTTAAAACCCACACTAAGCTCATGGCTGCTGCTTAAAGGGAACATCACTCTCTCAATTAACATTGACTATTTTTAATCCTTATGCTGCTAACATTAGTAAATAGATAGGAAAGTACATGATACTTGTTTTGAACGTTATTTTTACTATTATTTCCTGGTTTCTTGCCTAGTCAAATGATGTCATACAATCCATGAGTCTTCATGAAGGGAGGAGGTGTCTACTTGGATGGCAGATGGATTCCAGGAAGTAAATGCTACATGAATCATCTTCCCTTACTCAAGATGGCTGCAGCCACAAATGCTAGGAGATTTTTCTCAGCAAAATAAAGCATGGAGTCATGGATGGATGGGTGAGTTTGCTTTGAATATTACAAGTTTAAATTGTGTTTTTGATTTGTAGCACTCAGATAAAGTATAGTTCCACTTTAAATGACGAAACTAAAATAAAATAAAAGATGCAGTTGGAATGAGTTATTGGTGCGGTGTGCACGGGGCTCCACTGTATGTTGTGAAAGAGATGCAAACACCCAGCAGTGGGCTCCCTCTGAAGATCTACATAGACTCCTTTAGTGCAATAAGTGAGCAAATTGTTTTCTTTTTTGTGAGTGCCCATTTCTTCCATACCGTTATATGTGAAGGGCGTTTACACATAATATTTTTATGGACTTTTATGTGTGGACTACTTTTCCAGGTTTTTTACTTTTTATAAATGTACCTTGGTAGACAAGGAGTTAAAGACCACATTTACCACAAACTGCCAGCAGCAAAGACCCCATGCCCCCCCAATCTTATAGACCAAACCCCAAAGCCATCAAACTTCCTCCTCTTCTCTTCATATTCCTTTTCTGCCTCCTGCTAACTAATTACATTATACATGCTAGCAGAGGGAATGGATGGCCTTCTGGGCAAAATAAATGTTGCTGGCTACTTATATGTAGCACAGGCCATAAACACACTGAAAAGGGATATTCCATGAGCTGGAATGAGATCAGCTGCAAAATAAGCAGTTTGCTAAGCTGCATTTAAGATGGAAATATTTTTGGACTTTGTGGACATTTTGTCTTCCATTACGGCAGAAGATATATTAAAAAGCCCATACTTAAGAGATATGTGGATCAACCTGAGGACAGCGGTGGCCTGTAATTTTTCTGAAATTTTCATAGCCAGTTGTGGAGATGTGGTGAGATTAGCAGAAGAGAAGGAGGAAAAAAACACCTTACATCACTTGCAGACAGCAGGCTGCTCTGTGCCTGGAAGAAGTAGAGGTCACATTAGCAATGCTCATCTTGGCACCTACTCCCTCCAGGTCTCCAGCGTACTTAATATAGTGAAACAAATAAATATATAACAAAATACAGCTGTAGTGCCTTGGAGAAGAAAGCAAGGGAAATTACAACTTTTGTGACATCAGGTGAGCTGTACCAGTACATGTGCCTCTGTTTTGACTTACATAGGTCTCAGTCCTCATTGCAAAGAATGATGAACCATCTTAAAAAGCCCCACAAAGATAATTTTGTAATTTTTAGCCTCAAATGGGATTTCCACCTACAGAAGGTTTAGATTTCATTGAAGCCTGGTATCTGGGCTACAACATTAGGTGGGGCGTCTTAAAGCCTCTACTGGACAAAACCAAAGCAATAAAAAGAGGGCCTCAACCTCTGTTAAAATAGTATAGTATAGTGGTATTTTGTAAGGGATCAGAATTATCCATCCCCAACTTCAGTCAATAATTGCTTGTACAAGAAGATGCCTCTGATGTTAGCTTGAGAACATGGGGGGGGGGGGGCATCCAAAAGCATACCTTAACTGGAAGCTAACCCTTGTAGAGAGAAACTATTCAGTAGTGGAAAGGGAATGCATGGCTACAAAGTGGTCAGCTATAGAGTTATTGTGGCAGACACAATAACTATGTGACCTTAACAATAAATATGTGACCTTTTGGACAGACAGTTCTCTACTATGGTGGGTGTCTTAGTTTAGAACAAATGGAACACTGGTGGTTTCTGACTTTGCAAAGTTAAACCATATGTAGAAAAGAGGCAAAGGCACCAGAATAGGAAAGGTGGTGGACTATAACAAGTCCACTGTATGTGAGACAGTGGCTGGCAGGATATGTATGTGTCACTTAGGTTTCTCACATACACATGATCGAAGACTCCTGGGTTTATGACTTATTTCTCAGAATAAACTCTGTTCTAGGTCCTGGAGCCCATAGTTTTTCAGCTGTAAAAACGTTAAAACGCTCAAAAATGCACAAAAGCGTGGCTAAACGTTGATCCCCAATGTTTTTGGACTTTTTAGATCAACTGGGAAGAAAAAAAGCTGGCCCTTTAAAAACGTGAAAAACTTGCAAAAACGCCGGTAATATAATGCTAACAACAGCTGAAAAAAAATCACTGATAAGCTACTGATGTTTTTTGGACTTTTTTTAACGTCCTGTGTGCATGAAGCCTAATAGTTGAGCCTGCCCCCTTACAATGCACAAAACGATCCTTTCTATTTGAAAGGTAGAAAATACTGTGTTTTATCCCACACTATCTCCTTAAATAAACAAACTGTGCAAACTACAATATTGTGTTCCCACAACTGAAAAGATACAAAAAATACTAATTGTTGGTTGCGCTTATCAAAAAAGTAGAAAATCCTAAATGAAAAACTTCAGTGCAATATAATTCAAAGGTGCAACAAATAAATAAAGTTCATAATGAAAATTAATTAAACATGGTGATCCTCAACAGCCTTCACCCTACGTGGGTTAAACAATGCATGCTTGTGCATCAACTCTGGCACCTGTTCACCACTGCGCTCACCTCAAAATTTGACCTATAATGAATTTGACCTGTTTAATGAATTTTCATTATGAACTTTATTTATTTGTTGCACCTTTGAATTATATTGTACTGAAGTTTTTCATTTAGGATTTGCTAGGATAGGATAAAAAATAATTTGAGTAAATAAGTGTAAATATTACTAGATAACAAAGTGATATTTTCTTAATATTTCTGCCAGGTCATTGCAAATTTATAAATTTCATGGCAATTAACCAATCATGTCTTGAAAGTGTGCACATATTTCCCTTCAGAAAATTTAGATGGCACAGTCTCCTGTGTAGCATAGCCCTAATTGCGTATCTCTCAACAACTAAAAAGAAAAAAAAAAGATTGATATTTAAGGCACACCTCTGATCTGACAATGCTCTCTTAATTTTTTAATAAAAGCACACCTTCTGTGCTATGCCCCATCTCTTTGCCCAACAACTATATTGCCAAAACAGTGAGATTTGAAATGCGTGCTTCGTTTTAAAAATTGCACATGAATGAATTAACTAATGATTGCCATATGAAACAACAATGTAAGAATTATAACAACTCATGACTTTGTAGTATAAATTTCAGGATGAGCTCAATGTCTGGTCATAAAGGAAATTAATGCAATTTTCTACTTTACAGCTTACTCTTGCTGGGTTGTACTGCAAAATAATATACCTGCAATAACAATAAAAGTCTGTACATCCTCACTAATTACAATTTTAGTGAAAAATATTACAGAGTGGCTTTATTAAGTAAAATGTCATAATTCTATTACACTGAGGATTAAACCACTTTATTTCATTAAACCTAAAATTAATAAGACAAGATTTGTGAACTATGGACATGAGATACTATACTTGCAGAGGAGCAATCATTTTACTTTAAAAAGATTTTAAAAAGCATGAGATTTTTTTTCTTGAATAAACTAACTATTCTGATCTTACTGACCCTATATGGCGACACTTTCTTTTAAGTGTCCATTACTATTAGCATTTACTAGCTCTAAACCACAATGGAATTCCATTGGAAGTGCGTATGACAGCCATATGAATTCCAAATGAGTTCATTATGATTGGTGTTATCACAGTGAATACCAAATGATTCCATAATGACTTGGGAGGTGAAATCTGTATTAAAACTAAAACTGTTTCTTACTAGTACACGACACTCTTTTTTCATCTCAATATTTAGACCTCTTTGCAGCTCAACCCCAGTCTCACGAAAAATCGCACAATGTATTGTATGACGCATGTTCTTTAGAAAAATGTAATTATTAAGCTTTACCTTACAAAAAGCAAATTTTCCTGAAACTTGGATTCCCATGATGTCTTGAGATATCTACCCATTTTAAATATTACATGCCTAGAGGAGATTCTACTAAACAATTACACATCAGCTACTTGTGATGTATGCAAATGTCTTGGCACTAGAAGTTCTGGTAAATCCTGCAGCTGTGTAAAGAAAATTGACAGGCATTGCCACCGTGTGCTCAAAGTAATGAAAGACCATGTCTGTCCAAAGAACTACAAAAACCTATTATACACCGATTAGCCATAAATTTATGACCACTGACAGGTAAAGTGAATAACACGGATTATTTAGTTACAATGGCATCTGAAATGGGGATATATAAGGAAAGTAAACATGTTCTCCTTGAACTCAATGTGTTGAAAACTATAAAAATGGGTATTGCAGTTGTTTGCGTATGGGGCTGCTTAGCCACAGACTGGTCAGGGTGCCAATGATGACCTGTGTCCACAGCGAAAAGTACCTACAATGGTTACTTGTAGAAAAATATTGCCTGGAGGAGTGAGGCCATGACCAATAGGCCCTGGACAGATCTATTTACATCCTCCTGTTTCTCCAGAGAACCGGTGGTAGATACCCCCAGTCTCATGTTTATATTTGCATGTATATATCTGCACTATGAGGATGAAGCCTTGATACATAAAACAAAAACTAACATGTAGGGGCCAATGTTTGAGCTCTATACTGTACACCTTTTGATTCAATTCTTTGGGGAACTGTCTATTTTGAGTGACATCATATACTGTTTTCACAACAACATTTTTGGCAATGCGATTCAGTCCTCTAATGGATACATGCAGTTGAGATGTAATATTTAGAATTATCTAGTAATACACTCTTCTATTCCGTTGGTACTTCCCCTGATGAAGGGCTCTAACCGGACACGAAACGTTGAACATTGGGCACCGAATTCCATCCTTTTTTCATCTTCGGACAACGGATTTTCTTTTTCACTAAAGTTACGTATTCCCATTCCCACAGAAGCATCTGTGGTGGACTGTATGATCTGCTCTGTGACAAATTTCTGATCATTGCTTGTGATGTCTATTGTATGCATATAAACACTTTTTATGTACTTGTCCCTCGAATGAGTGACTCTTTTTTCTCTTTTAAACAGACCTAATAAATTAAGATTTTTTTTAGATTTATGTTGTGGTGTTTTCTGCCTAATTTTCTCTTTTTTCTCAGTGAGTAAGCTCCCTGTTCATGTATTTTTCACAAATATACGTATGTTATCTGTAGTGTTCGTTACTAGTCTTTAAACAGTGTCTCGTCTAGTATGTCAGGTGGTGTCTACGAAGACACCCTTACCCTTATGCATTGAAATCACTTTTTCTTTTAGGCAACAGGCTTCTACTTTTTTCCTACCTTAAGCCACGGGTTACAAGTTGCAAAGCACAGGCCAATCTCGGGAAGTAGTCCCCTTCATGGTTGCCTTATCTTCTCACATAATGATCTATTAAGATTTATAAT
>BLSH010222067.1:586443-596517 GCA_018402905.1 Glandirana rugosa | reverse complement strand
TTCCAACTGATCGATAGTCTCTCAGACCGAGCAGGCAGATTTATATTTATTAAAGGGAGGCTGTACAACCGCCCCATCACATTTGCCAACATCTATGCTCCCAACACCAAACAAGTGCCCTTCTTCCGCCAGATAGGCGACCTATTATCCTCCTTCTCTGAAGGCATCCTAGTCCTGGGAGGAGATTTTAATGTCCCTTTGGAACCCAGCGTGGACACCTCCTCAGGTACCACTACCATTCCATACAGAGCCTTGAAACAAATCCGAAAGCAGTTTCAAAACCTCATGATACATGACACTTGGAGAATGCTTAATCCTCAGGGTAAAGATTTTACTTTCTACTCTAACATCCACCACAAGTACTCCAGAATCGATTACTTCTTTCTATCACAACAAGACCTCCCCCTTCTCAAAAAAGCATCAATAGAACCCATGACCATCTCCGATCATCATCCCATATCCATCTTCCTAACATTCCCTGAAACACAAACTAGGACAAAAACTTGGAGACTCAACACTACATTGTTTAAAGACCCGATCACAACCAAAAACTTCCAGGAGACCCTCCAGGAATATTTCCTCTTAAACAACAATCACACCGCTTCCCCCCTTAATGTGTGGGAGGCTCATAAGTGTGTTATGAGGGGAGTATTCTTGGAGACCCTTGCCAGACAGAAGAAAGAGAGACAAGCTAGGCTTAACACACTTCTTGCCAGGATCTGTACCCTTGAAACAACGCATAAACACAAACCCTAGCCACCTCCACCTTCCAGGAACTTTCCCAAGCTATAGCCCTTTTAAAAGAGGAATTGGCTATTGTCACTAAAAGACAGTACATCCTCAGACACAAAATCTATTATGAACAGGGCAAAGTGGCAGACTATTGGCCAGAGCAATTCAGGAGAAAAAAAGTAACGCCACCATCCACCACCTAAGGGACAAACATAACAAAACTTACTCATCTAATGATGAGATTGCTTCTCAATTTGAAAAATACTATCAGGACCTATACAATATCCATCCTAATCAATCTCGCTCGTACAATAGTGCATCTCGTGCTGACTTAATTCAACATTTTCTCGCCCAATATGGGGGTCCCAAAATAACGCCCGAATCCTCTCACAAATTAAACAAGCCTCTATCAGAAGAAGAATTTGAAAAGGCCCTAAAAGAAATGAAAATAAGGAAAGCTCCAGGCCCTGATGGCCTTCCATTGCAATACTACAAAGTGTTCAAGGATATCCTAAAAACACAATTTACTTCTGCATTTAGATCCATGATCAACAACACTCAAATTCCCCCTCATCTCCTTGAAGTCCACATTACTGTGATACCCAAGGAAGGAAAAGATACTGAGCTAGTGTAGAACTATTGCCCCATCTCCCTTATAAACGTAGACGTAAAAATATATGCAAAAATGTTGGCTAATCGTCTTCTACCTCTCCTGCCCTCTTTGATTTCTCTTGATCAGGTAGGCTTCATACAGGGCAGGGAAGGGAGAGACAATACAATCAAAGTGCTTAATATTCATTACTGGCTCTTAAAAAAATAACACTCCAGGCTTCTTTCTTTCTCTAGATGCTGAGAAGGCATTCGACAGGGTGGCCTGGGATTATGTCCAGTGTCCTGGCAACAATAGGTCTTCCGGATATAATGCTTTCTTATATAGGAGCATTGTATTCTACACCAACAGCAAGAGTCAGAGAAAATGGCCACCTGTCGAACGCTTTCAACCTCTATAATGGCACCAGACAGGGTTGTCCCCTATCCCCCCTTCTTTTTGTCCTCTCCCTTGAACCTCTGTTAAATCACATTCGCCATAACGAGGATATCCGAGGTATCTCAATCAAGGACCGATCCTTCAAAGTCGCTGCATTCGCAGATGACCTACTACTGTTTCTTTCTGATCCCCATACATCCATCCCTAACCTTCTAAGGGTACTAGAAGGGTCTCAGAACATCTGTAACTTAAAAATAAACCATTCAAAATCAAATGCCCTAAATATCACTTTATCCCCAGAATCTGTCAAACAATGTCAAGCGAATTTTCCTTTCAAATGGGCAACTGATACAATCACATACCTAGGTATCAAAATTCCGAAATCGCTAACCAAACTATTTTAAGCCAACTTTGAACCTACATTAAAAGCGGCAAAGGAGGATCTAATTAAATGGAATGCCCTAAATATCTCCTGGTTTGGAAGGGCATCTCTGATTAAAATGACAATCCTGTGCCGTTTTTTGTATTTTTCCAAACCATATCAATAACAATTGCAACACACTTCTTCAAATCCTTTCACCAGGCATGCACCTCTTTTCTTTGGAGACATAAAACACCTAGAATAAAATATGAACGATTAGTTCTCCCCAAACTTAAAGGTGGAATAGCCCTTCCCGACCTGCGTCGCTACTACTGGGCTGCCCACCTAACGCGTATTGTTGACTGGAACATACACCATGACCTAAAAGACTGGGTATCTCTTGAACACCTTTCCTCCTCCCAGAACTTGAGAGCACTCCCCTGGATTAAGCCAAACTTTATATCCCTACAAGTAAAATCTCACCATCTAATAAGGCCTACTCTAGCAATTCTCCAGACCTCCACTAACAAGTTCAACCTAAAACAATGGACAGGCCCACTCACTCCCCTGCGCGCTAATCCTGACTTCCCTTCTGGCAACTATGGATCGTTTCTTTCTTCAGTCTGGCCACACAGTGATCTCCTTGTGAGACAGCTATTACACAAAGGGAAAATCCAAACTCTGGAAGAACTTAATGCCAAATTATCCCCACACTGTATTCCAAGATGGGCATACATACAAATTAAACATTTCCTCTCAAAACAGACTCCCCTGAACAATGGTCAAGGGAACTCTCCACTCTTGAACACCTATGCATCCAAAACTCTCCCCAGAGACATCTGATCTCCATATTATACTTTGCACTCTTCTGAGACTCACCAGCATTCTTAGGCAGCAGTTATCTGGCTTGGCAAAGAGATCTAGATCTCAACCTTTCAGACCAAGACTGGGAAAAAATCTGTCTACACACACACAGGGGATCCCTCAATGTAGCCACACAGGAATGTGGATATAAAATCTTATCCAGGTGGTACAGGACCCCTGAACAATTGCTCAACAAATTCTATGCCCAGATCCCCAATAGATGTTGGCGATGCGATGAGGAAAGTGGATCGATGGTTCACATTTGGTGGTCATGCCCCCTAATTCAACCATTCTGAAAATTGGTTCATGATACAATAACCTCGATCACTTCGGACCAACTGGAATACTCCCCAGCTACCTATCTCCTTCATCACACAACTATCCCAAAAAGGAGATACTACAGATCACTAACAATGATAATGATAAATGCTGCTAGACAATGTATCCCCTGCCACTGGCGCACCCAACAGGTTCCGACGAGAGAGGAGTGGCACCACAGGATAAACAGTATAGAAAGAATTGAAGAGCTGATTAGTATTGTGTATGAAAGAATCCAACAATTTGCCAAAACGTGGTCTGGTTGGATACAATATAAAACTTCAGCCTAAGTACTAGCAAACCAAGGCTTCGCACTGGATCCCTGGGCCATATGTCTGGGAGTCAGGGACTCCTCTGCAGCAATTATAATTCTAAAGCATATCTTAGAGGAAGTGCGGAAACCAGGGGGTCTCACTAACCCCCTTAAATACTGAGACAGTTGATCTGCATAAATACTACTCATCCTCCTCCCCCTCATTTTTTTTTCTTTTATCTCTCCTCCCTCCTCTTCTCTTCCCTCCTTTCCTCGCTCTCTTTCTCTCCTTCTCCTTTTTTTTAACCTACAATTACCCCCCAGCAGCCCATGTAGAGATATAATACTAACCTTGATACCCCCTGGTTGGGTCATAAGAGCCACCTCTCCAAACACCTTCCTTCCCAGCACATATATATATGTTGAATATTTGCTTCTCCATTTGACCGTTTTACTGTTTTTCTACATTGAAGTACCACTGTAAGTTGTGCTACTGTTCCTTTTATGTCTTGGCTTGCCTTACTCATTCTCTTTGTATGTGCTAAGCAAAACATCTCGGGAAAGTGTCTTCCCTATAACCCTGTAACTGTTGGCTACTTTTCAACTGTAACCAATCTTTAATAAAATTTATGCAAAAAAAAAAAGAAATATTATTAGAGAAATATGGAACAGAAGGGGGTATGGACCCCCCTTCTTCCTCCCACAACTATAGGACTTTATTGGCACATCGTGAGACATGTAATTAAAATTCAATACGTTTCTTACAATTTGCATTAAGAAATGAACAGCACAGTCAAAATACTGGGAACAAAAACAATGTCCCCAAGACATTTACAACACATATCAGTACTCAAGTACTAGATTGGAGAGCAAAACACCTATAGTACTTTTCATGAGTTGTAAAGATAATAAATAAGCAACGTTCAGATTTGTTTGTCCAAATCCAGATTGATTGACATCTGGATTTGGACAAGCCTCTCTGAACACCACTAATTTATCTGTTCAACAAATGAAAAGTACTATGGGTGTTTTGATCTCCAATCCAGTACTTGGGTATTGATATGTGTTTTAAATCTCTTGGGGACAATGCTTTTGTCCCTGCTATTTTAACTGTGCTGTTCATTTATTAATGCAAATTGTAAAACACGTATGATAAAACCAATGAAGTTCTATAGTCCTGGGTGATGGAAAGTAGTCCATACCCTCTTCTGCTCCATCTTTCTATAGTAGATATTGGAATGTGGCACCTTGAAAGTCTCTATTGATTCACAATAGAAATATTAACAGCATTTACTTTGCCCTTTGAAGAACGATCCACATGTGCTCTTCAGAGAAAACTTGACAGGCGGTGGGGAGGTGTTGTATTGCCATCCCACTACTTTCTTTAACCTTTTGAGCCCTGCATTAGCTCACTGCAACTTCATGCATTGTTTGGACGTGCAGGGTGGTTGAGGGGTGCCCCATTCAACTGGGATCATTGTTACAGTGCAATGCATCGTGGCAGCGCTATATGTACTTAGGATACAGCACAGCAGAAACTGCATGTACTGAGGTTTCATTTTGTCTCTATGACACCTCAGGGACAACTGTCTGATAAGAGATGAGCCACTTCTCAAGTTAAATCATTTTTATGTGAAATCTCTCTCTCTCTTAGACATGTGCAGAACAAAAAAATTTGTTTAGTTTAGATTTGTTATTTACATAAATTTGTTTCATTTGTTTTTGGAATTTGTTTCGTTTCGATTTGTTATTTACATAAATTCATTAGTTAGATTTGTTTCATTCATTTTTGGGATTTGTTTTGTTTATTCCTTTTTGAATTGATTCAAAAGTTTTCGAATTCGAATCATTTTCAAATTCGAAAAGTTTTCGAATTCAAATTGTTTTCGAATTCTAATGGTTTTCAAATTTGAACAGTTTTCAAATTCAAATAGTTTTCCAATTTCCAAAGAGAATAAAATAGAATAGAAAACAAAGGAATAGAATAGAAAAAAAATAGAATACAATAGAAACGAATATAACAGAAAATAAAAGAATATAATAGAGTAAAACAGAACAAAATAGAATAGAAAATAAAAGAACAGAATAGAATGGAACAGAAAGGAATAGAATAGAATAAAAATAGAATAAAATCAAAAGATTATAACAATCTTCTGAAATTCAAATAGAATAAAAAAAGAATAGAATTTAAAAAACAATACAATAGAATAGAAATAATATAACCATTTTCCAAAATTTAAATAGAATCAATTCGAATTTGAATACAATAGAAAAGAATAGAGTAGAATAGAAAATAACACAATAGTACAAAAAAAACAACAGAACAGAATACAATGAATATAACAGTCTTCCTATTCTAATTTATTCTTTTCTATTCTATTCAAATTTGAATTGATTCCGGTTTAATTTTGGAAAATGGTTATATTCTTTTATCCTAATCTATTCTGTTCTATTGTGTTTTTAATTATATTCTTGTTTCATTTGTTTATTCTATTGTTATTTTCTATTCTATTATTTTATTTGCAATTTTATTATTTTCTTTTCTTTTCTATTCTATTCCATTCTATTAGTTTCTATTCAAATTCAAATGTATTCTTATTGAAATTCGAATTTCAGTAGATGGTTATATTCTTTCTATTCTATTCTATTGTTTATTTCTATACTATCCTGTTATTTTCTATTCTATTCTAATCTACTCTTTTCTATTCTATTTAAATTGATTCTATTTCAATTTTGGAAAATTATTCTATTCTATTGCTTTTTTAATTCTATTTTTTCTATTCTATTATAGTCTATTATTTTTTTCTAGTCTATTCTATTCTTTTCTTATCTATTCAAATTCAGATTTACTCTATTTGAAATTTGAAGCCCTGAGGTAAAATCATATACTTCCCTTAACTATCCTACATCAGGTACCTAATCTCATTGTTAAATTCTTCCCTTCCATACTGAACATTAATGTGGTTAAACTACAGGGTGGGCCATTTATATGGATACACCTTAATAAAATGGGAATGGTTGGTGATATTAACTTCCTGTTTGTGGCACATTAGTATATGTGAGGGGGAAACTTTTCAAGATGAGTGGTGACCATGGTGGCCATTTTGAAGTCGGCCATTTTGAATCCAACTTTTGTTTTTTCAATAGGAAGAGGGTCATGTGACACATCAAACTTATTGGGAATTTCACAAGAAAAACAATGGTGTCAAAGGTCTCCCGATCTGACCCCCTTAGACTTTTATCTTTGGGGTCATCTGAAGGCAATTGTCTATGCTGTGAAGATACGAGATGTGCAGCACCTGAAACTACGGATACTGGAAGCCTGTGCTAGCATTTCTCCTGCGGTGTTGCTATCACTGTGTGAAGAGTGGGAGAAGAGGGTTGCATTGACAATCCAACACAATGGGCAGCACATTGAACACATTTTATAAGTGGTCAGAAACTTGTAAATAACTCATGAAAGAATAAAGTTACGTTAAAACCAAGCACACCGTTGTTTTTCTTGTGAAATTCCCAATAAGTTTGATGTGTCATATGACCCTCTTCCTATTGAAAAAACAAAAGTTGGATTCAAAATGTCCGACTTCAAAATGGCCACCAAGGTCACCACCCATCTTGAAAAGTTTCCCCCCTCACATATTCTAATGTGTCACAAACAGGAAGTTAATATCACCAACCATTCCCATTTTATTAAGGTGTATCCATATAAATGGCCCACCCTGTACACTGTTCACTTGACTTTGTTCGCAGGTTGCGATCACCTCAATCTGAAGCATACCCTGTAAGGTGTATGCTGCACCATGGGACTGCCCTATACATAGTCTATTACTCATAGTCCTATGCTTGGGAAGCATTGTGTTCTGCACCTGTAACCATTTTTTTTATTCCAAATGTTATTGGAACTGTATTATTACTATATTCTGTAACGTCTAATAAAATATTTGAACAAGAGAAATTTGAAATTTAGAAGATGGTTATAGTCTTTCTATGTAATTATTTTCAATTGTATTTGTTTCTATTATATTCTTGTCTATTCTGTTCTTTTATCTTCTATTCTATTTTCTTCGGTTTTACTCTGTTATATTCTATTCTTTTATTTTCTGTTATATTCTTTTCTAGTCTATTATTTTTTCTATTCTATTCCTTTATTTTCTGTTCTATTCTATTCTCTTTGGAAATTGGAAAACTATTCAAGTTCAAAAACTTTTCAAATTTGAAAACTATTCGAATTTGAAAACTTTTCGAATTTGAAAATTATTTGAATTAGAAAAGTAATCGAAAACAATTTGAATTTGAATTTCATCAGAATTTTTTTTTCGTTATTTCGGATTCCTTTAAATTCGGTACTATTGTAATTCAGAAATTCAGATACATCCGAATTTCCTAAAAACGAAAATTCATCCGTCATTAAATTTGGTACGAAACGAACCACACATGTCTTGTCTACTCTCTCTCTCTCTCAAACAATCAAACTCTCTCTTTTTCTATTTGTTAATGTAGTTATTTAGTTTAGTTAAATTTGGTTAATTCATTCAGTTCATATATGGGATTCGTATTCAGAATTCATATTCAGAATTAGTTTTATGTCTTTTTCAAGTTTTCTTGAGGTGATTGCAGCCATATTAGTGCAATTGTGCCAGAGAAAATTGAGTACTGTCCGTGATATTTTGCACTAACATAACATTTTTTAGGACAAGCTTTCGGGGTATCTCCCCTTCTTCAAGGTCCAAGCAGTACTGAATAAAAACAGTTTTAGCCAAATGTTAAAAAAAAAGAGAAGAAAAAAAAAGAAGGAAAACAAACAAATACAAATCAATATATAAGGCCATGCTAATGAAACTAGCTGCAGGGGGTGACAGTCACAGAGGGGGTAGTAAAACTTTAGAATAATGAGTGAGAAAACCTATATCCAAGTTTAAGCCGTTATTTTTTTGTGTCAAGAAGAAGAATCATTCTTAGTTCAAACGTTTTCCTTTCCTGCGTGGTTCTGAAATCCCCTTTAAGAACTAAAACATTGAGGTTTTCAATAGTGTGGTCTGGTTGTGAAAAATGATGTCCCACTGGTGTGCAGAAATCATCTTCTTTATGATTCTTGATGGAATGTCTGTGTAAATTCATCCCTGTTTGCAATTTCTGTCCTGTTTCCTCAGCATAAGATCCTTTGTTGTGCCTATTGCATTGAATAAGGTATACCACATTACTAGAGGTACAGCTGTATGATCCCATGATATTGAAGGTCCCATTTGTGTGTGTGACACTTTTGTATAGATTGATCTGGTTGCACAGTTTGCAATGTTTTTTTTATTGCAGGGTTTGCTTCCATTGTTTGTGACTTCATAATCAGAGTGAAGTTTCCTACTGATTAGTTTTTGTCTGAGATTGGGTGGTTGCCTGAAAGCCAATATTGGGGGTTGTTGGAATATGTCTTTCAAAGTATCATCTTCTGTTATAATGGGTTGTAAATCTTTGATTATTTTTTTTATCACTTCTAGTGCTGGGTTGTACGTAGTTACTAGAGGGACACGGTTATTTGTTTTTTTCTCTTTGTATTGGACTAGATTTTCTCTTCATGTTTTCAAGGCTGTATTTATGCTTTATGGTTTTGTCTTTGTACCCTTTCTTATGGAAGGAGTCTGCCAGTGTTCTGAGATGTTTATCTCTGTCCTCTGGGTCTGAACATATTCGGTGGTATCTGATGGCCTGGCTGTGTATGATGGCCCGTTTAGTGTGTTGGGGGTGAAAACTGGAACTATGGAGATAGCTGCATCGGTCAGTCGGTTTTCTGTATATCGAAGTGTGAAGCTTGTCATCCTTGATGTATACTGTAGTGTCTAGGAAGTTGACATGTGTTTTTGAATAATCCATTATTAGTTTGATAGATGGGGATGGGTAAAAGGTGTTGATCAATGAGCTAAACTTTTTAAAATTTTCTTCACCTTCAGTCCATATCATAAAGATATCATCAACATAACGATAATATCTGTATGGCTTATGTTGTATGCTGTTCAGGAATTTTTCCTCCAGGTCAGCCATAAATAAATTTACATATTAGGGTGCCATTTTACTTCCCATAGCAGTACCCATACACTGGAGATAGATGTCATTGTTGAAAGTGATGTCGTTGTGTGTAAGAATGAATTCAATGAGCTGTGTAACATCCTCAGCTGTGTATTTGTGGTTTGGTGAGGAGTAGAGTTGAGCGAACCCGAACTGTAAAGTTCCGGTCCGTACCGAACTTTGGGGTGTCCATGACCTGGACCCAGACATTTGAAAAAAGTTTGGGTTCGGGTTCGGTATTTGATCCCGCCTGTTGAATAGCTGCAGGGCAGCCAATCAACACGGGTTTCACTGGTTTGCCGTTATAAGCCATCACAGCCATGCCTACTAATGGCATGGCTGTGATTGGCCAGTGCATCATGTGACCCAGCCTCTGTATAAGCTGGGGTCACGTAGTGAGAGATGTGATCGGACTCTCGTACACTGTACATCGTGATGCACTGGGGTCGAATATGTCTCCGACCCAGTGTACTACGTGACCGGTTAGTGTCGGTACGGTAA